>BQNB010055589.1:8089-36528 GCA_026074375.1 Tanacetum coccineum
CAGTATTAACTGACTGATTTAGTACTGGCAGTTGTAATCTTGAGCAGTATGAACTGTTTTCTTCTAGCAATACTAACTGTTGGCTTAGCAGTACTAACTCATCCCTTGGCAGCACTAACTCTGAAGTGTTTAATTCCTAAAAATCCTCCCCTAAACTTGTGATTTACCTCCAAATCATCAAGTTTCTTCTAGATTAAATCTTCTTGTCTTTTGATGATGATTCTTTTAAACACTTATCTACTTATTCACTTGTGATCTAATGAGCTTCAGTAGTTCATATGCTTGTGTGGTTTCTTGATCAACCTCCAATCTCTTACTCAGCATCTTTGATATCATTTCTTGACTTAGAGGATACTTCTTTTCTGTAAGCATATGTATGGCAATTCCATTTTGCATCAGCAGAATGTGAACTCCATAGAAATCACATAAACTCCAACTTATCAGATTATACTCATTCTGATTCATCCATATTTCACTCTCCTTATCAGGCTCAAAAAGTGTAGGCAATTCCATTTTCCATCAGCAGAATGTAAACTCCATAGAAATCACATAAACTCCAACTTATCAGATTATACTCATTCTGATTCATCCATATTTCACTCTCCTCATCAGGCTCAAAAAGTGTATGCAAGTCTCCCCATAACATTAAATCATATCCTTCTGGATTTTAGGAACCATACCTTCCTTTGACCAGCCTGTATAACTTTACTATATCTTGTCTATCAAAATCATATAACATCTCACTCAGAATCTTGTAGTTCTTTGAGCTTCCATCTCCTCTGATGATTTTGTAATACATGAAGTTTTCTGACAAAGTGTAAGTCTTCCAATCTATAATTGGATACTTTGTAGAGAGAGAATCAACATCTACAACAACATCTTCTCTTGGAACTATGTCTAAATAACCTTTGAGATCTTCCTTCTCATCATCTAGTTCCACCTTTTGTCTCTTTGTAGTTGGTTCGTCAAATAGTATACATATAAAATAACTCAAATGCAAATCTCAACCAAATGCCCTTAACCAAGGCAAAAGGTCAAAATCTACACAAAGAGATTAAATATATAAGAATCAATTATAAAAAAATTCCGGAAGAGATATTCCCGGGTCGTATGTCCCAACGAGGCTGCAATTGAAAGTAATCCTGGTTTGATGAGAAATTGAATGATGGAGAATATTTAGATATGATGGAAACACTGATATAATTACAACTAAAATTAATTAAATAAAACCTAATTTAATCTACGGGAAACAGAATTAGTTATAGGGAAATCCTAAAATTAAATCTATACTAAAATACGGGGAACAGAATCAGGTATCGGGAAACCTAAATACTAAAAATTAAGAAAATAAATGCTAAATTAAATTAAAAATCAAAATTAAATTCTAATTAAGTTAATTTGAAAAATAAATAATCTGATAGCTTCTTCTAAACCCAGTCTCTCTTGTTCCAATAGCTTCTTGGACTTTTTCTCAGGCTCTGGTTTAGTCATGATTTCTATTTCCCTTTATATTTTCTTGTCTCTTTACCAGCAGTACTAAGTGATTCACTAGCAGTATTATCATTTATAGAGAGTCAGTACTAATTTCAATGCCAGCAGTACTATCTTCTGGTTGTCTTTCTTCAGCAGTATCATGAACAACATCATCATCAACTTCATCATCTTGATGAAAGTGTAGTTTAGGGATTTATCATCTCCTCCCCTGTTTGGAAGAATCATACTTCCTTAATCCTCCTGAAAGCACAACCCTATGCTCTCCTTCCTTGCTTTCCCCAGTCTTGACTTTAAGACTCCAACTTCGTAATCCAGAGAATTAAGCTTAGTGAATGCACACTATAAGTTTGCTTTGTCCACTCTTCAACTCATACCACCCAAGAACTCAATCCTTCAGATATTTTGTAACCAAATATCATCAATTCTATAGTTTTCCGTCAAGGCTACCCTCATCACTTCTATGTGAGTGAACAAGCATGGAAGGTGATTCATTGTGTGATGGAACAAGGTACTCTGCATGGGTGGTGGGGGGTGGTGGTGTGTTGGGTGGTTGTTTGTGCGTGTGGTGGGGGTGGGGTGGGGGGGGGGGAGGTTGGGGTGGTTGGGGTGGAGTGGGTGTTGGGTTGTGGGGGTGGGTTGTGTGTGTTGGGTTGGGGGGGTTGGTGGTTGGGGTTTTTGGGGTGGTGGTTGTTGGTGGTGGTGGGGTTTGTTGGGTGGGGTGGTGGGGTGGGGGTGGGGGTTGGGGCGGGGGTGTTTGGTGGGGGGGGGGGGGGGGGGTGGTGGGTTGTGTTGGGGGGGTGGGGGGGGGGGGTTGGTGTGGGGGGGGTTGGTTGGGTGGGTGTGGTTGGGGTTGTGGGGGCTTTGGGGGGGGTTTGGTGGTGGGGGGGCGGGTTGGCTGGTGGGTTGTGGGGGGTGGTTGTTCTTTGTTGGTGGTTGGGGTGGGGTGGGGCGGAGGTTGGGGGTTGTGTTTTGGTGGTGGGGGTGGCGTGGATGGAGGGTTGGGGTGTGTGTGGGAGGGGGTGGGGGGGAGGGGGGTGGTTGTTGGGGGTGGTGGGTTGGGCTTGGGGGGTTCGTGTGGGGGGGTGGCGGGGGGTGGTTGGGTTTTTTGGGAGGTGTGTGGGTGGTGGTGTGTTGGTGTTCTTAGGTGGGTGTGGGGTGGGGGGGCGGGGGGTGAGGTCTTTTTTAGGGGGGGGGGGGGGTCTGGGGGGGGGGACTGGGGGGTGGGGGGGGGCGTGTGGGTTGGGGGTGTAGTGGTTTTGGTATTGTTTGGTTGGGGGGTTTGTGTTGGTTGGTTGGGGGGCTCACACTTTGGGGGGGTCAGTGTGTTGGGGAGTGGGGTTTATGTGTGGTGTGGTGGTTGGGGGGGTGGGGGGGGGTGTGTGGGGGGTGGTGGGGGGGGGGTGTGGGGGGGGGGGGGTGGGTTGGGTGCGGGTGGGGTTTGGTGGGTGGGGGGGGGGGGGGGTGGGGTGTGTTTCTGTGGTGGGGTGTTGGGGGTTGGGTGGTGTTTGTGGTTGTGGGGTGAGTGGGGGGGGGTGGGGGGTTGGGGGGGGGTTGTTTGTTGGTGCCTGGGAGTGGGGGTTGGGGGGGGGGTGGTGTGTGTGGGGGGTGGGGGGCGGTGGGTTGGTTTGGGAGGGTGAGTGTTGGGGGGGTGGTGGGGGGTGGGGGTGTGGTGGGGAGGGGGGTTGTGGGGGTATTGTAGGTGGGGGGTGGTGTGGGGTGTGTGGTGGGTGTGTGGGTTTGTGGTGTGTTGGGTGTTGGGGGGGGTGTGGGGGTGTGTGGGGGGTGTGTGGGTGGGTTGGGGGGGGGGGTTGGGGGGGGTGTGGGGTGGGGGGGGGGGGGGGGTGGGGGGGGGGAGTGTGGTGGTGTTTGTGGGGTGGGGGGGGGGGGTTTGGGGATGGTTTGGTGGGGGGGGGGGATGGTGGCCGTGAGGGTTGTGGTGGGTTGGGGTGGGTGGGTGTGGGGGGTGTTGTGGTGGGGTGTGGTGGTGGTGGGTGGGGGTGGTGGTGAGTGATTGGGGTGGGGGGGGGCGTGGGGGGGTTGGGGCGGTGTTTGAAGGGGGTTGGGTGGGTGGGGCGTTGGGTTGTGTGGGGTGGTGGGTTTGTGTTAGGAGGGTAGGGTGGGGGGGGTTGGATTGTTTGTGGGGTTTCCTGTTGGGGTTGTGGGGGTGTTTTGTGGGTGTGTGGTGGCGGTGTGGGTTGTGGGGGGTGGGGGGTGGGGGAGGGGGGTGGGGGGTTGGGCGTGGGCGGGGGGGGGGTTTGGGTGGGTGGGGGTTGTGGTTCTGTGGGTGGGTGGGTTTTTGTGGGGTCTGGGGGGGGGGGGGTGTGGGGGGGGGGGGGGGGGTGGGGGGTTTTGGGTGGGGGGGGGGGCGTGAGGGTGTGCTGGGGGAGGGGGGGTAGTATGGTCGGGTGGGCTGGGTGTGGTTGGGGTGGGGTGTTGGGTGGGGGTGGGGGGGGGGGGAGGGGGGGGGGGGGTGGGGGGGGTGGGGGGGGGGGGGGGTAGGGGGGGGGGGGGGGGGGGGTGTGGGGGGTTTGGAGTGGGGGGGGTGGATGGGGGGGCGGGGGGGGGGGGGTGGGTGGGGGGGGAGGGGGTGGGGGGGGGGGGAGGGTTGCGGGGGTTGGGGGGTGGGGGGGGGTGTGGGGGGGGTGGGGGTGGGGGGGGGGGGGGGGGGGGGTGTGAGAGGGGGGGGGGGGGTGGTGGTTGGGGGGGGGGGGGGGGGGGTGGGGGGTGGGGGGGGGTGGTTTGTTGGGGGTGGGGGTTGGGGGGTTGGGGTGTGGGGGGGGGGGGGGGGGTGGTGTGGTGGGGGGTTGTGGTGGGTGGTGGGGCTTGGGGGTGGGTGGTCTGGTGGTTTTGGTGGGGGGCGGGTGGGGGGGTGGGGCGGGGGGGGCGTGGGGGTGGGGGGGGGGGGTGTCTTGGGGGTGGGGGTTGAGGGAGTTGGGGGTTGGGGGCGGGGCTGGATTGGGGTGGGTTTGGGGGGTTGTGTGGGGGGTCTAGGGGGGGGTGTGGTTTAGGTTTTTTGTGGGGGTGTGGTGGGGGGCGGTTGGGGAGTTGGTTGTGTGTATTTGGTGGGGGGGGGTGGGGGCGTGGTGGGCTGGTGGGGGGTGGGCGTGGTGGGGAGTCGCTGGGGGGGGGGGGTGGGGTTGTGGGGGGGTGGGTCCGGTGTTTGTTGGGGGGTTGGGGTGTGGGGGGGGGTTCTTGGGGGGGGGGTGGGTGCTGGGCGTGGGGGGGGGTGGGGGGGGTGTGGTGGGGGTGGGGGGGTTGTTGGGGTGTTGGGGGTGGGGTGGGGTGGTTTGGGGGGTTGAGTGGTTGGGGGTGGTGTTGTGTGTTGGGGGGGTGGGGGAGGGGGGGTGGGTGGGGGGGGGGGTGTTGTGGTGGTGGGTGGGTGTTGGGGTGGGGGTGGGGGGTGGGGGGGGGGGGGGGGGGTGGGGGGGGTGGTGGGGTGGGGGTGTGGGTGGTATTTGGTGGGGAGGGGGTTGTTTGGGGGAGGGTGTATGGTTTGGGTTTGGTGTGGGGGGGGAGGGACGGATGGGGGTGGAGAGGAGGGGGGGCGGGGGGGGTGGGGGGTGGGGGGGGGAGTGGGGGGGGGGTGGGGGGGTGGGTGGGGTGTGTTGGGTGGTTAGGGGGTTGGGGGGTGGGGTGTGGGGTGGTGGTTGGTAGGTGGGGGGGGGGTGGGGTGGGGGGTTGGGTGGTAGAGGTGGTGTTTGGGGGTGGGGAGGGGGGGGGGGGTGTGGTGGGGTGTGTGTGGATCTGGGGGTTGGGGTGGGGGGGGGGTGGTGCGGTGGTTGGGGGTTGGTTTTGGGGTGGTGTGGTTGGGGGGGTGGGGTGGTGAGGGGGTGTGGGGGGGGTTGTGGTGGGTGTGGTGGGTTGTTGGTGTGGTGGGGTGTGGGGGGTTGTGGGGGGGGTGGTGGTTGGGGGTTTGGGGTGGGTGGGGGGTTTGGTCGTGGGGGGGTGTTGTGGGTTGGTGGGGGTGTTGGGGGGGTGCTGGGTATGGTGGTGAGTTGGTTTGTGGGGGGGGTGGATGGGAGTAGTGGGTGTGTGGGTGATGTTGGCGTGTGGTGGTGTTGGGTGTGGGGGGTGGGTCTGTGGTGTGGGTGGGTTGGTTGGGTGTGGTGGGGGTGGTGGTTGTGGGTGGTTTGGTTGGGGGTCGTTTGGGGTGGTGTGGGTGGGTTTTGGGTGGGTTATGTTGGTGGCTTTGGGGAGGGGTGAGGGTGTGGTTTTTGGGGTGTGGGTGTTGGGTGGTCTGTGGGGGGTGGGGGGGTGGTGGTTGGGGGGTTTTGGTTGGTTGGGGGTTGGGTTTGGTGGTGGGGTTGGGGGGGGGGGATTTGGGGGAGTTTGTGTGGTGGGTTGGTGTTATGGGGGGTTGGGGGGTGGTCTTTGGGGTTTGTGGTGGGGGGGGGTTGTTGTTGGGGGGGGCGGGGGTGGTTTTGTAATGGGGGGGTGGGGGGGGGGTGGTGGTTGGTTGGTGGGGGTTGTGGTGGGGGTGGGGGTTGTTTTGGGTTTGGTTTTGGTGTTTGGGGATTGGGGGTGGGGGGGGGGTGGGTGTTTGTGGGGTTTTGGGGGTTGGGAGGGGTGGGTGGGGTTTGGGTGTGTGGGTTGGGGGGTTGGTGTGGTGGGGGGTGGGTGGTGTTGTGGTTGTTTTTGGAGTGTGGGTTGGTGGGGTGGGGTGTGTTGTTGTTGGGGGGGTGGGGTGTTGGAGTTTGTGGGTTGGTGGGTGTGTTGGTGTTTTGGGGGTTTGGGGGGGTGGGGGGGGGTTTGGTTTGTTGGGGTGGTGGGGTTGTTTTTTTGTTTTTTTTTGTTTTTTTTTTTTTTTTTTTTTTTTATTGTTGTTTTTTTTTATTATTTTTTGTGTTTTTTTTTTTTGTTTTTTTTTTTTTTGAATGTTTATTTTTTTTTTTTTTTTTTTTTGTTTGGTGTTGTGGGGTGGTGGTGTGTGGTGGGGTGGGGGTGTGGGGGTGGGTTGTTGGGGGTGGGTTGGGTGGGTTTGGTGTGTTTTGGGGGGTGGTTGGGAGTGTGGGGGGGTGGGTGGGGGGGGTGGGGGGGGGTGTGGTGGGGGGTGGGGTGGGGGTTGGGGTGGTTGTTGGGGGGTTGTTGGGTGGGGTGGTGGTTTTGTTTTGGGGGTGGTGGGGGGTTGGGTTGGGGTGGGGGTGTGGTGTTTTGGTGGGGGGGTGGTGTGGGGGGGGGGTTGGGTTTGGGGGGTGGTGGGGGTGGGTTGGGGGTTGGGGGTGTGGGGGGGGTTGGGGGGGGGTGGGTGGGGTGTGGGGTGTGTTTGTTGTGTGGGGGTTGTGTTTGGGTGGTTTGTTGGGTGGGGTGGGGGGGTTGGTTTTGGTGTGTGGGTTGGGGTTGTGGTTGGGTTGGGGGTTTGTGTGTGTGTGGTGGGTGTTTGGTGTGGGGTGGGTGGGGGTTGGTGGGTTGGTTGTTTGGTTTGGTTGTGTGGTGTGTGGGGTGTGTGTGGGGGGGTTGGGGGTTTGGGTGGGTGGGGGGGGGGGGTGGTGGGTGTGTTGTGTGGGGGGGGGGTGGGGGGGGGGTGGTTTGGTGGGGTGTTGGGGTTGTGGTGGTTGTGGGGGTTTTTGTGGGGTGGGGTTGTGTTGGTTTGTTTTGTGGTGTGGGGGTGGTTGGTTGTGTTGGGTGGTTGGGTGTGGGGGGGGGTGGGTGGGTTGTGGGGGTTGGTTGTGGGTGTGGTTGGGGTTGTGTGGTTGTTGTGTTTGGTGGGGGTGGTTTGGGGGGGTGTGGGTTGTGGGTTGGTGGGGGGGGGGTTGGGGTGTGTGTGTTGGGTGGGGGGGTGGTTTTGTTGTTGGTTGTGGGGGTGTTGGGGGGTTGGTTGGTGTGTTGTTGGTGGTTTGTGTTGTGGTTTGGTGGTGGTGTGTTGTTGGGGTTGGGTGGTGGGGTGTGGGGGTGGTGTTGGGGGGGTGTTGTTAGTGTGGGGGGTGGTGGTTGGGGTTGTGTGTTGGTGGGGTTGGGGGGGTGTTGTGTGTGGTGGTGGGTTGTGTGTTGTTGGTGGGTGGGGTGGGGGGGTGTGGGTTGTGTGGTGGGTGTGTGGGTTTGGTGGGGGGTGTTTGTGGGTTGGGTTTGTGTTGTTTGGGGTGTGGGTTGTGTGGGTTGGTTGGGGGGGGTTGGGGGGTTTTTTTTGTTTTTGTTGGGGGTGGTTGGGGGGTTGGTTTGGTGGGTGTTGTGGTGTTTGGGTTGTTGGGTTGGGTGGTTGGGTGTTGGGGTGGTTGTTTTGGGTGTTGGTGGGGTTTGGGGTTGGGGGTGTGTTTTGGGTTTGGGGGGGTGGTGGGTTGTGGGGGGGGGGGGGTGGTGGTGGGTTGGGGGGGGGTGGGTTGGGTGTTGTTGTTGTTTTGTTTGGGGGTTGTGGTTTGGTGTTTGGGGTGGGTGGTGGTGGTGTTTTGTGGTTTGGTTGTAGTTGTGTTTTGGTTGTTTGGTTGTTGTGTTGGTTTTTTGTGTTGTGGGTTGGGGTTGTGTTTGTTTAGTTGTTGTGTGTTTGGTTGAGGGGGTGGTGGGGGGTTTGGGGGGGGGTTGGGGTGGGTGGGGTGGGTGGGGGGGTTGGGGGGGGTTGGGGGTGTTGGTGGTTGGGTTGTGTGGGGGGTGGGTGGGTTGGGGGGGGGGGGGTGTTGTGGTTGGGTGTTTTGGTTGGGGGTTTTTGTTGGGGTGGTGGGGGGTGGGTGGTTTGGGTGGGGGGGTGTTGGGGGGGTGGTGGGTGGGGGGGTGTTTGGGGTGGTTGGTTGTTGGTTGGGGTTTTTGGGTTGGTGGGGTGTTTTTTGTGTGGGTGTGTGGGGGGGTGGGTGGGGTTGGGGGGGGGGGGGGGGGTTGGGGGTGGGTGGGGGGTGTGGTTTGTGGTGGGGGGGGTGGTGGGGGGGGTGGGTTGTGTGGTGGGGGGGTTGGTTGTTTGTTGGGGGGGTGGGGGGGTGGGGGGTGTGGTGGGGGTGGTTGTGTGGGGTTGTGGTGGGTTTTTTGGTGGGTTGGTGGTGGTGGTGGGTGGGTGTGTGTTGGGGGGGTGGGGGGTGGGTTTGGGGGGGGGGGTTGGGGGGGGTTGGTGGGGGGGGTGGGGGTGGGGGTGGGTGTGGGGGGGGGGGTGGTGGTGGTGTGGGGGGGGGGGTTGTGGTGGTGTTGTGTTGGGGGGGGGGGTGGGTGGGTGGGGTTGGTGGGGGTGTGGGTGGGTGGGGGTTTTGTGTGGGGTTGGTTGTGTGGGTGGGTTGTGGGGGGTGGGGGGGTTGGGTGTGGGTTGGGGGGGTGGGGGTGGTGGGGTTTGGGGTGGGGTGGGGGGTGGGTGTGGTGGGTTGGGGGGGGGGGGGGTGGGGGTGGGGGGTGGGTGGGTTTGGTGGGGGGGGGGTGTGGGGTTTTGGTTGGGGTTGGTGTGGGTTGTGTTGGTGGGTTTGGTGGGGGGTGGGGGGGGGTGGGGTTTGGGGGGGGGGGTGTGTGGGTGGGTTGTTTGGGGGGTTGGGTTGGGGGGGGGGGGGGGTGGGGTTTGGGGGGGGGTTGGTGGGGTTGGGGGGTTGGTTGGGGGGTTGTGGGTTGTTGGGGTGGGGGAGTTTTTGGGGTTGGGGGTTGGGGGTGGGGTGGGTGTGGGGGGTGGGGGTGGGGGGGTGGGGGGGGGGGGGGGGGTGGGGGGTGTGGGTGGGGGTGTTTTGGGGTTGGGGTGTTGGGGGGTTTGGGGGTGGTGGGGGTGGGGGGGGGGGTTGGGGGTTGGGGGTTGGGGGGGGTTGTTGTGGGTTGGGGGTGTGGGGGGTGGTTGGTTGTTGGTGTGTTGTTTGAGTTTAGGGGTGGGTTTAGTGGGGGGGGGGGGGGGTGGTTGTGGTGGTGGTGGGTGGTGGTGTTGGTTGGGGGGGGTGGGGGGGGGGGGGTGGTGGGGGGGGGGGGTGGTGTTTTGTGTGGTGGTGGTTATGGTCTGGGGGGGGGGTATTTTTGTGGGGGTGTTGGTTTGTTGGTGTTGGTGGTTGGTGGTGGGGGGGTGGGTGGGGGGGGGGGGGGGGGTTGGGGTGTGGGTGGGGGGGGGGGGGGGGGGGGGGGGGGGGGGGGGGGGGGGGGGGGTTGGGGGGGGGGTGGGGGGGTGGGTGTTGGGTGGGGTTTTGGGGTGTTGGGTGGTAGGGTGTGGGGGTGTGGGGGGGGGTTGGGTTGGGGTGGGGGGGGGGATTTTGTGGGGTTGGGGGGGGGGTGGGTGTGGTGGGTGGGGTGGGGGGTGGGGGGTTGGGTGGGGGGGGGGGGGGGTGTGTGGGTGGGTTGTGGGGTGGTTTTGGGTGGTTGGGGGGGTGGGGAGGGGTTTGGGGGGGGGTTGGTGGGGGGGGTGGGGGGGGGGGGGGTGGTTGTTGTGTTGGGGGTGGTGGGGGGGGTGAGGGTGGGGTGGGGGTGGGTGGGTGTGGGGTTTGGGGTGGTGGGTGATGGGTTGGGGGGTGGGGGGGGGGGTTTTGTGGGGTGGGTGGGTGGGGGGGGTGGGGTTGTGTGGTTGGGGGGGGGTGGTGGGTTTGTGGGGGTGGGGTGGGGTGGGTGGGGGTTGTGGTGGTTGGTGGGGTTGGGGGGGGGTGGAGGGGGGGGGTGGGGTGGGGGGGGGTTTGGGGGATTTTTGGGGTTGTGTGGGGGGGTGGGGGGGGGGGGGGGGGGGGGTGGGGGGGGGGGGGGGGGGGTGGGTGTTGGTGTGGGTGTTGGGTGGGTGGGTGGGTGGGTTTGGAGGTGGGTTGGTGTGTGGTGTGGGGAGGTGGGGAGAATTTATCCATGCGATGGCCCGTTAGTGTGCACTTACCGCACCTTACCAACATGCTCTTTAACTTCATCATTTAACTCTTTCGAAACATTATAACCGGGAAATTATATCGTACCTACAAAAAATGCATATTCTAATAGAGTAAATCCTTAAGCTCGAGTTCCGGTGGAATCTTATCCTATCGAAGGCTTCGTCCATAGTAACATAACTTGCTTAAGGACCCTAATCAATCATCCGTAGGGAGATTCGTAGAAGGGACTCATTCAAGAACAAATACTCAAGGTAAAGAATATCTCCCTCCGGTCGTTAATCATCAACCAAATTATGAAGGAGTATCTGGGGTAAAGAAGAAAAGTTCCTCTAACTCTTCCAAATTGAAATCTCCTCCTTAAAAGAGTAACGAGGTGGAAGAAGAAGCAATGATATGAAACCGAGGGAGAAGAGATTAGACCACTCGTCGAACTATCTGAAAATCCGAGCACTTCTTGAGCATACTCCTCACGATCAACTTCTATTAAATTGGATTTGCTTTAACCGATTCATCATAATAGTTACGGGAGTATCTCGAAGTGTGCCCGACTTTTAAAACTCATGGGCATCAACATTCGACATCAAAGAGTTAACTCTTCACCAATAATCGATTAATAGCTCATGTCGTCCTCAGAAAGGTCTCTCTAGGATGATAGGAACCCGAGGATCGACATCGTAATCAACTACAACAAAGTCGGCCGAAAAATGAAACTTTCCTACTTTAACAAAGACATCTTCGGTTACACCAACCAAATAAGCAACCGATCGATTAGCAAGTTCAAGAGTCATACGAGTAGGGGTAAGTTCCGGGAGCGATAACTTCTTCCATACGGAAAGAGGCATTAAGTGGATACTAGCGCCAGGATCGGCCAAGGCTAAGCATTCAACAAGTTTCAGAAAATCACAAGGAATGAGAAATTTGCTGGGGTCTCCAAGTTTTTCGGGAAACTTTTTAAGAAGCACCGCCAAACAATTCTCATTTAATGGAGTACTTGCTAATTCGAATAATTTTCATTATTACTTAGAATACTCATGAAAGTAGAAGCAAACTTCGGCATGTGAAGAAGAGCATCCGTGAAGCTAATATCAAAGTGTAATCTTTGAAAAATTTGGTGAAACTTCATCATTTGATTATTCGTCTTCTCTTGAAGCTTTTGTTTTATAAACCTTGAAGGATAAGGAATCGAAGGTTTAAGGTTAGGCCCCCCTTTGGAACAACTTGTGGTTCCGGAATCGGTCCCAGACAACCGGAGAATGGGCGTGTGTGGTACTCTCTGAACTTGTAGTTTGCACCTTGTCCCTTGTCACCTCTGGTTCTCGTTCTACTTCCTTCGAGAGAGAAGAAGTAGGTGGAATCGAGGGTCCCTCATAAGCAACACCACTTCAGGTGGTAATAGCTTTCACTCACCTGGGAATGGGGTGTGGTGATTGTAAGAGGCGTAGGATAATATACGGGTTAGAGTAGGTTTATAAGTGGTTATGGGTTAGTGTTAAAGTGGGTATTGTGAATTAGGGTTTGTAAGTTTGTGTAAATGTTATTGTTTATGAGGGTTTGGTGTTGATTGATTTTTGGTTGTTGGATATTTTGTGTTTTTTGATTTTGTTTAAGTTGTGTTGGATTAATGGAGATAGAAGTATTATGTTTAAGAATTTGAGTTTGCATGGAATGATATTAAGGAGAGAATTTATGATGGTTGTGGAAATTATATATTTAGTAAGGTACAACTTGAGCTTGATTATTCGGGGCTTGATAATTCGGAGCTTGATAATAGTTTGTTTCCCCTGATTGAAGTTCTGCCTTCTTTGTTGATTGAATCCTTGATTGTTCGGAGCTTGATAATTTCCTTGATTTTGATTGTACCAATTCTGGTTGTAGTTTTGACTGTTCAGCATATTCGGAGGAGGAAAACCAGGTGGTCCCATTTGGTTGATAGCACGATAATTTCGGGTCTCATTGAGGACGGTATCCGTTAACATCCTTGATTGTAAGGTCCCTACGGCAGCACAAGCATCAAAAAGTGTTGCACCGGTGGCAAGACACTCAAATAAGGATGCGGTCCACCACAAAGTCATAAAAGTCCTCACTTCTATGGATTTTACAGTAAGCTTGTTTTGAGTAGCCCTTGTAAAAAGTACTAATTCCTTAATCGATCTCGGTGACAGCGGTAACATCCGGAGAAGGATGATTGGAGAAGAATAGTAGTAACATCACGTTTGAAACAGTCGGTTTGTTTTGTAAAATACGTACTTTTGACTTATTCTCAATGATTGTCAAAGCATCTCGAGGAGTACGATTCAAAAGATTTCCACCGGCTGTTGCATTTAGATAATCTTGATCGGATTGTGTCAATGCATTGTAGAATGTATCGATTTGATGCAACTCCGAGAAACCATGGTGTGGGCATTTACAGAGGAGATCTTTGAAACGATCTCCCATGCCTTCACCGAAATGACTCTCAAATATTGCTAAAATTATGATATCAATTCCTTAAATTTTTGTCTTTGAAGGAGGAAAGAAATGATTCACAAATTTGGATACGAGATCCTCCCATGTAAGAATAGAACGAGGTGGTTCTTTCTCAAGCCAAATCCGGGCTGCTCCGTAGAGAAAATTGGAAAAAAGCAAAAACTTTGATCGCTTCATTAGAAACATTCCGGTACTTAAGAGTAGAAATGATCTTGTTAAACCATCGAATGTGAGCATAAGGGTCGTCCCTCTCAAAACCATGAAATTGGCTCGAAGTTACTAATTGAAGTAACCCGACTTTAAGCTCAAAATTTTCGGCAAGTATAGGAGGAAGAACAATCTCATCTCTATAACCCTGCATCGTGGGGGTTAGGGGGGGGGGGGGGAAAGAGGGGGGGGGGGGGGGGGTGGGGGTGCTTGAGTAATCCGACATAGTACGTGTATCCGCCATAGTAGCAACGGGCGTCTCTACAATAGATCGAAGCTATGGTTCACTATTTGTTTGGAACGTCTACGATTCGTTGCTTCAAACGTAGAAGAATCACATTAAATCGATGAAGAGCGGGTGCGCATGCACTAACAAAATAAGAGAAATAAATCTAAAAGAAAATTATTTTTTAAACCGATAGTCAAAGGTGCACGGTAGCTCTCTAGAAAACGCACAAAGAAGCGGAAGAGCGGGTAAGCGCGAAGCGTTTTAAAAACCTTCTCCTTTCAGGTCGAAGTTCGTAGGATCAACCCTCCTTATACCTCTCTTATAGTTTGTTAATCTAAAGGTGAGCCGATGTAACAATTGACAACACGATATTTTTTTTTTGGTTTTTAAATTTTTTTGGTATTTTAAATACTTTAGGAAAAGTATTTTTGATGTTTTTAATAAATCCACAAAAATAAATCTAGAAAAATAAAATATTTTTGTATTTTTTAAGATTTATATAAAAGAAAATAAAGAAATGTAAAATATATATTCACAAAAAACGATAACTTCACGGGGAAGGGTCTTCAATGCACTAATCTTTAAACTTCAACGCGATAATCGTTTCACAAATTCCCCGGCAGCGACGCCAAAAATTTGATTCGTCTCAAATAGAATATATATATATATATATATATATATATATATATATATATATATATATATATATATATATATATATATATATATATATATATATATATATATATATATATATATATATATATACAAGCAACTAGGGCAAATCGCTCTTGTGAAAAAGTAATAAGCTAATCACTAATAAAATATATTTCCGAAAAGTATTGATGAGAAAATTACCCTTAGGAAAGGATAAAGTTCAAATCGTTCCCGAGTCGTTTTCCCAACGAAGCGTGAATTTGAAAATCTTGTTTCGGTTCGTGATCGCGTGCTTGAATAATCAATATTTTTGATTTTGAATTCTAAATCTAATAACGCAAAGGGAAAGTACATAAAGGCATGCTAAACTAGAAATAAAGGCAACTTAAAATTCTAAGGACATTTAAAACAATTATAAACTAATTAATAACTAAAATTAACCAACTAATTAACTAAAAAATGATAAATTAAAACTCAAAATGCACATTTCTAGACTAAAATGTATTAAACTATTTTTTTAAATGACAGAAAATAGTTTTTTGGATTTTTAAACTATTTAAAACTATTTTTAAAACTAAATAATACTAAAAATTAAACTAAAAATACTAAACTTAAACCTAAAAATTTGAGAAAATTGATAAAAATACTAGAACTTATTCTAAGGGTTTACAAAGAAAAACGGATTAAAAAGATTCTACCAATAAGCTGTGAAAAATCAAATAAGCCGAATAAGCTTAAAACTAAACAGCATATATGAATTAAATGAAACAAAGGATAAACTGAAAAAGACGCAAGGCAAGTTGGTTAAGCATGGTGTTTGTGAGGAGGGTCACAGGTTTCGAGTCCTGTTACATCTCTTTTGAAAAAACATTTTTTTTTATTTTCTTTTGAAAAAAGCTAAAAGTAAAAACAAAAAAAATCAATTTATAATTTGACTTAAGACTGAAACTTATTATTAAGGCTTAGGTAAAAGAACAATAAAAGTAGACAGTGGCATTATATAGACTTGAAAGCTATTAAAACTGTATGAGCTTTGGACTTAATAAGTTAATAGAAAACTTAATAAGCTAAAACTAGACTTAACCCTGGACCTTATAAGCACTTAAGACTAGAAATGAGCTAACTAAATAAGCTGAAAAGCACCAAAAGTTATTAAGACAATTTTACACAAAAACCACTTTCTAAAAGACTTTTGACCAAATTTAAGCTAAGATTTGAGACTAAAAAGCACTAGGTAAAAGCTATTAACACAAATAAGCATGAATTAAGCAAACTTGATTAAAGAAATAAGCTAGAAAAAGGCAAATGAAAATGACAGTCTACACTACTGTTTTTTGGTTTTTTAAAAATAAATGGCTACTTGTTGCTTGAAATTTAAGACTCAAAACATTTTTACTAAATGAAAACTTGAAACAGATTAACTCTAGACTATAATAAGCTAAATGCAACAAAAATTTACCAAAGATAAGATAAATTCTAACCACAAATGACCTGCACATTAGGCCTTTTTAAAACAAACCAACTACTACCACTACTTGACTGATTTTAATCTATGATGTTTAAAATGCAATTTCAAAAGCTACAAACTCAAAACAAATACAAATTGATGTTAATAAACCTCATTTAGCTCACAAAAACCACACCTAAAATAGGACTTTAAGAAATTTGCAAAAATAAGCTGTTTGAACAGCCTTAGGTCTAGCAGACTTGAAATTTTGCTTTAACAAACTACAAACTTAATAAAAACTCTTTCAAACTTATTAAGACTGGATTTGAAACTAAATTAGAGTTTATTGAAACTGATTCGAGCACCAAAACCTACTAAACACAAATCGAGATACTTAAATGCCTTAACCCAAACACCCTTAAAAGATGAAAATCTAACATAAGCTGATTTAGACCTTTAATAAGCCTTAAATATGGAAAACATAATTAGAACCAGTATTATAAAGACAAATAAGCAAAAACATTAGAACAATCAACTCTATATAATAAGCTCAGCTTATATGATGATTTGACTATTAATGGAATAGTTTTACACTTAAATGAACAAATAACTTTAAAACTTAAAGCAAACTAATATTAAACTAAGATCTAACATATTAAGCTGATATAAGACTGATTAAGCACAATAAAAAACAACAAGAAGCACTAATAAGCAGAATAAGCAGATTCAAAAGCTAAAACAGAAATAAAAGCTAAAAATGAAAAATAGTACTCACTTGTTCCTTTGCTTAAAACAAGGACTAAAATGCTCTATAGAGCTTATCTACAAGCTCTAGCTTGTTGAAAAAAAGCTGGTAAAGTCCCATAAGCCCATCCAAATCTGGCTTATCTTCCACTTTAGAGCTTATAATGATTTTGAGTGATTTTAGTAGATTACCTTATTCAGTTTAACTATGGGATAGTTAAACTGATTAAATAGTAGCTTATAAAGGAAAAACGAGCTTATTGAACTTATTAGGTGATTCCACAAAACATTTTAAGCTGAAATTTGCATAAAAGTAAAATTGAAATAACTTGAACACGAATTTAAAATGAACTGAGAATTTTATTAATAATCAAAGAGGTTACAATGCTTTTAAGAAAAGAAATTACAATAAGACAATAAGCTAAAAATTTAAGCTAAATTAAAACTACTAAAAACTAGATATGAAAAAACTTCCTCTCTGTGTGAATGAGTGCCTCTATTTATAGTGAGCGAGAGAAGCTTCTAGGTCATGAGGAGCGTTCTTCATCTTCAAATCCAAGCCCTTGATTCCAAACAAACTCCAAATCTACTGATTTGAACCCTTAGATCTCTTCCACGTTTCTCAACCAATGGGATTGCTTAGGATTGCCAACATGGCCTGGGATTGATGTCATACCCTGCCACGTTGGCTTTCTATAAGGAATTGAGCGTGTGGAGAAGAGTTTAACTTGCGTTAATTATTGTGTGTAAAAAACGAGAGGAAGGAGGATGTACCGTAACATTAGGCGGTTTTTTTTATTGTTTGACTTGGAAAACCGTGATCAAGGGTTTGGCTTTTACTTATTGGGCTGGACATGATAATGAAATGGAGATGTATTGTACTTGGAATTATAGATAAGGCCTTTATGATTTTGATTTGTATTGATAATCATTCAATGTAAAGAAAGGGTGACCGCCCGGTCCACAAAATGGGTTTCGGGTGTGGTCCCATTAACAAATGAAAATCCTTCGGCTTCATTTTCTCATGCTTTTCCTAACTCGTGCTCCGGTTTTTGATCCTTTCTTTTTGGCTTTGTTTTTGTCCATTTTTGATTTATCCGTTACCTGCACAATACAATTAACAAAACACACATATACAATGTATTTTTCATGTATTTTTTGTCATTATAGCTCGTTTTAATAAAGAAAACTAATATGTGAATAAACACATATCAACCGCTTTTCTATCTTCTAATTTTATTCTTTCGTGTTTATTATGTATTGAATTGATATTTGTTTCCACCAAACCTGTGCCAGTCTCTCCGGCTGAAAACCCCCCTATCAGTAAGGAACAACGACAATAGCATAAGGTTAACCAGTAAATAGACTAACAAAAATAACTAATAAATCAAGGATTAAATGTTTTCATTCTAGAGTTTGCGACCACCTTACTTACCGCGAACTCCATCTTGACTGGTACACTGCTCGTTAAAGTGTTGTTTTAGGTTTGTCGGCTAAATATAAATTTAAAACTTGATAATCAAATAATTGACCCTATACGACAACACATCACCAGTGCCATTGCAATATCCAAAAATCCAGTACTTCACTTAAGAACCAAGCAAATTGATATAAGATATCATTTCATGAGGGATCACATCCTTAAAGGAGATATTGAATTACACTTCATCCCCACTCAGTATCAGCTTGCTGATATCTTCACTAAACCTTTGAATGAACCTACTTTCAACAGACTGAAAGCAGAATTAGGCATGTTGAACATTGATTGATCAGTCTCACTGATCAAACACGTTTAGTATGGTGTATATTCTTCTCTCCCTAAAACATATATGAATTTCATGACACTGATGGACACATTAAATTAAGTAACTAAATGTTCTAAGTCTTTAGTTACTTAATGTCCTAGGTTGGTGACTGAACACATTAAATAAGGAACAAACATTCCTTGTCTAACTGTCATCCAACAGTCATGGGCCCCCACTTATCCCAATATTACTTATATAACCCATCATGCATTTAATGCTCACTCCCACAAACATGATCCCTTCCTAAAATGTGTACTCAAACGGAATTTGACTGTTATTCAAACGTCATCACTGCAAAAGTGAAACGGCGCAACAGTTGCCTTAAAAAACAAGATCATGTAACTAGTGGGAACATGCATTAAATGGAGTAACAATTTAAGTTAACTTTTTCAAAATTAAAAGTTTAAAAAAATGGGAAAACCTTTTTTAATTCCCTATAAATACCTTTCACCAAAACAAGAACACACAACAAATTTCCAAAGCAAATAAACTCTGCTCAAATTCTCTCTCAAAGCAAAAGTGTGGGTGTTCTTCAATTTTTCGGTAAAAAGCTTATATCTTAACAAGTAATTCATTGTGAATACTTATTTCAAACGTTTGTTTGGCCAATCGTGTTCAATACAAAGATATCTATCTTCGTATAGTCCCTTTTGATAACATATCACGCATTTCATGGCAGCGATCAAGGTTGAAATAAGCTTGTGACCATCTGGTGTGTAATTATCTGCCATTAAAACTTTGTTTTGTTTTCAAACATAATCATCTAAAAATGGCAAAACAACAAACAATCAAGTATGCTCCTCAATGGAACAACATGACTGTGGACAATGTGATTTTTCAGACCAATAATGTGGTGGGTAACTTCAACTACCCACAAAATGTGCCTACTTACAAGCCTATAATGAAATTTCTGCTAAATTGTCCCGTGAACAAAGCTCTTACCAACTGTCCCTCAGTGGTCTATCAGAACTTCCTCAGGGAGTTTTGGAGTACTATTGTTGCTTATGACCCTTTTCTATCAACTGATGAGCCTGAGAAATGCCCCCTTAGAGAATTCATCGTTAAGTTTTCATTTTTAAATGGGCAAAGACCATTGACCCTTGATTTTAAAACCTTCTGTTCATCAACTGGCCTTGACTATAATAATGATAACTATGTGGCTCATCTTACACCTAAGGTTATGAAGAAAGAATTAGGCAAAATTGCCATTAATCCGAGTTACCTAGACAAAACCCCAGTCTTGAAAAACTCCTTTCCCGTGGCTTGGAGAATTAAGTTCACTTTTATGGTTCATGTTCTCGACGAGAACTACTCCTCCACTAAACAAGTGAACTCCATCCAACAGCTTTTAACCTACTGTCTCATCACTGGGAACGATGTTGACATAAAGGGGGAAAGAAAATCAATTTACATGATCTTGTAACCAAGCTATTGAATAAGTCTAGGCTGAAATACGTTTCATACCCTAGATTTATCTCATGTGCTTTACAAGTATTACTGGGTCCTGATTACACTCAGGATGAAAAATTTAGGTTTTTACCTGGCATCCTGAGTAACTTTAATTTTACAAAGGACGGATCCAAAGTTACTGACATTGAATTGACGGCCCATATGATTGTTGTAAACAATTAAAGGGACTCAGTGTCTCCACCTCCTTTGTCTGCAAAGCCAAAGAAAGGGAAGTCTCAGACTGTAACTCTAACCTTACCCAAGTCATAGGGCCTTGAGGCTTCAGGAGCACCATCTAAGAAGAGCAAAAGGCCTAAGTCCAAAAAGCCACCCATTGAGACCAAGGTAACACCACCCAAGCCAACGAGGGATTTTGACAAATCCACTCATCACTTCGGGCACCGACCCGACTCCCCAAGATCGTAGATAGAGTACATACAACTCGCTAGTACGGGATATGCTCTTCCTCTAGTACTTATCTTTTCCTTGGTGGGGTTTGGGGTGGGGTGTTCCACACTCAATGAGGGCACTCATAAATCTAAACCTTTGCCTAAGGGTACTGTTACTCATCCCAAAGACTTAGGGAGAAACATTCAAACCCTTAACAGGGACTTAAATTCCATGACTTCTGATGAAGGCATGGCTAAAACCACGCCACGTCTTAAAGGGTCACTTGGGGACAAAGACTCAGGGGGAAACATACCACCCGTTGATATTAAACCAATACACACTACTATTGCTGATCCCTCAGGGACTGTTGCTAAGTACCAGGCGGATAAAACCCAGTCCACTAGATTAAGGCAGCAGCCCCTGACCAAAAATAAAGGCAAGACTTCTTCTGAAGTGGATCCGGATACTGAACCCCTGAAACTCCAAACCTTTGCTGATGTTCAAGCTTTTCTCCTCTCTAAGGATGAATTGGATAAAGAAAGTGATAAAGAGGAAGTGCTTGCCGTTGGGGAGGATATGGATGAGGATATTCATGTTGCTGAAGATGTTAGAACTCCATCACCAAAGCAAGACCATCCTCTAATGTTCAAGAATCTGCTTCTGACTCATCCAGTCCTGACCTTAAGAAATTTGATAACACCCTTCCTCTCACTGAAAGATAATTGATCAAGTATCTTAGGAAGATGTCACGAGTTATCTTCCATAGGATCACTAAAGATAATTAGGAAAAGCATGAAGAGGTAGTTGTTCACTATGTAAACCTCAAAACCTCTATTGATGATTACAATGAGGAAAACATTGCCCACAAAGATCAGACTGACAAATTAGTTGAAGCTTCCATGAGCTCCCTTGACAAAAGCAACACTACAATCTCTGATCTTTATAAAGGCCTAAATGTCATCATTGAGCTTCTCAAAGATATCCATAATGTTGTCAAAGATGACCCTGCTGCAAACTAAAAAATTAATGAAGCCACTAAGACTTTCGTAAAGATCTCTTATAACATCACTAAGGTACTCTCCTTGGTCAAGGGCTTTGATTTTTCTGACCTTCAGTCCACTGTGAAAGATCTTCAGGCTTATGCTCTCAAACAAGATGAAGAGTTAGCTGCTTGGGCCAAGTCCTCCACCAACATGGCATGTAATCTTGGCTCAAGAATTTCAGGTCTTGAAAGAGCTCAAACCACATTCAGTCCAGCATGTTCTCTCTTAAAGAAGACACACACCTCATCAAGTCCATGATGACTAAAATGTATGAAGTCTTTAGAGGGCAATCCTTTTCAGCTCCCTCGGGCAGTGTCACTCTAACACTTGCTCTTACTCACATTCCAACAAATGTTGAAGGGGAGAATAGCTAACCCACACTGCAACTTGGAAGAACCTCTTTCACATAACAGAGAGGGAGACTGGAACGTTTACAAACATGAGAAGCCTGAAGAACCCAAGCTCACAACAAATGCAAACATTGAGTTTATTGGCTCGTCTACTCATCAACCTCCAATCATTCAGGAAACACCAATCACCATCATCAGTCCCGAACCTGTTGTCCCACAAAGAGAAGGCAAAGGTATTGCCACTAAAGACCAGGCTGAGGATCAAAGAAAGCTAGTTAAAGCATCATCAATTGTTTGTCCTGATCCCGATGTACCAGTTTGAAAGTTAGAATTCATAAGTAAATGTGGAAAACAGTCCTAACCTTACTGAACATAGAAATTCCAGATTACTAGGATAAAGAAGAAAAAATCAAGAAAGCTTAGGAATAGGCCAGACTAATAGCAATAAGAAAGCCTGAAGTAATCAAGATTGTTCGTGAAGAAGCAAAGAAGCTTGGTATCCATCCAAAAGAGGAAATCACCACCAAAGTTGGTGTGTTTAAGAAAGCCCAGGATGCTGAACATGCAGTATTCAAAAGACAACACACTATGAAAGGATAGAAATCTCTCAACTAAACACATAAAGCACAGTATGAAAAGCTACATGTATACTGCCAACCGTAGACTGAAACCAATCCTACCGTTGAATAAAAAATTCATCCAAAAACTAATCTAATTTGTTATAACATCTACAAGGCACTGATTGGTAAGAAACTTTGATGTCCACAACCCCTTTCTCTTTGTGAATTTGTATCCTGAATTGGATGAGCTGAGGGAAACCATTCCCAAAAAGAAAAAGGCAGTGGTAAAAGACTTGATAATATTCTCTAAGTCGAAGGTATGAAAGATTAAGGAAAATTCCTGAGGAACATGGAATTCAATCTGCTCTTCCTACTCCAGTCCTTGAACAAGCCTCATCCTAAACCTTAGGAAGAAAAAGGAAGCATATGGAACTAGAACCTGAAGTAAGAATTCGTGGACTGGAATGCAATCGAGCTCTCTTTGAAAATGTCCTGTTTGTTAACAACATGATCATCGAAGAACATGAGTATGGAATTTTCTTCACTGATGAATTTGGTGACTGATAACCTTAAAACTAACCTTTTGTATACATAAATTATAATAAATATAATAAATATATAAGGATAATTTCAAAATTATAAATCAATTATAGTAAGTAAGTATTGTTCCGAAAACTCAAATAAATTCCTTTTGACCAAAGAAAAAACAAAATCCCCCGGTCGTTTCCCAAACGAGGTGCGAATTGAAAGATCGAGAACGTTTCGTTGATACGCGTTTTTGAATGGTAAGAAGACTTTGGAGTTGGTTTTCTAACTTCTACAATTAAAATGCAAAAACGATAAAAGAAAACCTAAAAACGAAAGCTAGAACGGATTTAAACATAAGAATGAGAACGGGATTGAAAATCCGTTCTTTAAAAAACCAAAATGAGAAATTTTAACCCTACGGATGCAAATTTAATTTTCCTAGATGCTAAATGATAAAAGAAAATTTTCTAAAAAAGAAATATATTTTTTTAACTTTTTTTAATTTTTTATGAATTAAAACATTTTTGAAAGAAAAAATGATTAAAAATAGTAAATGAATTTTACGCGGTAACCTACTGAAAAAATACAGAAAAGTACATAAAAAATAACTTGATTTAAGAAAAATAAAACAAAGTTCCCAGCTTATCCCATTAAGCTGAAATAAGCAGAAAATGGCTTATGGGCTATTTGGGCTAAATAAGGTTAAAAGGAAAATGTGTGCAAAGATAGGCAGAAAAGACCCAAGGGCGTTTTAATGGTAGTTAGAAGAAAATAAGTGTGTGTGGGATGTTTGTGTTAAAGGGGGAGGTCCAGGGTTCGAATCCTTGGCCTCCCTTTTTGCTAAAAAAAATTTTTCCTTTTTTTTAAAAAACTTATAAAACTAACAAAAATAAGCAAATTTTAAAAAATGGACTTTTTGCAAAACTGAAAAATATTAGTTGGAAAATAAGGCAAAAAAAGTGGATAGTTTCACTAATTTTTATAACAAATCCTAAACAACAAACAGTTGTGCTTTAATTTTTGTGAGGTCAATAGAGCCCTAAGGCAAATGAAAAAATAAGCTAAACAAGAATATCTCCTATACCTAATAAGCAAGTGGTGAACAAAAATAAGAAGGAATATAAGCTAAAAAGGACAGAATCTATAAAAGGCTTTTAAACTTAAAATGTTAAGCTACAAATGCAAATAAGCTCAAATAAGCTCTGCCCTAAGTACA
The DNA here is from genome assembly GCA_026074375.1 of Tanacetum coccineum. Classification (NCBI taxonomy): domain Eukaryota; kingdom Viridiplantae; phylum Streptophyta; class Magnoliopsida; order Asterales; family Asteraceae; genus Tanacetum; species Tanacetum coccineum. Next base: position 31,395 of record BQNB010055589.1, read on the forward strand.
ATAAGCAATAACTAACCTAATAAGCAAATTCAAACAAAATCAAGCAAAGAAAAATAGACAGATAAGCATAAAAAAGACAAATAAGCTAAACAAAAAAATGCAGTCACATCAAATTAAGATCAAAGCCTAAGGAGGCACTTTGTGGGCTTAAAAAAAATGAGAATAAAAAATAAAAATAAGAGAAAAAAAAAATACGCATAAAAAAAGGGAGTAAAAAAAAAAAAAAAAAAAAGTAAAAATAAAGAAGAAAATAAAACAAACACACATCCAACCGACAAACCCAAACACATGCAAGACGAAAACCGCCGTCCCCCTCCACAATACCTACGCCCAACCTCCCACTCCCCCTACCCCCACACCGAACCCTCCCACTCAACTATCGCACCCCACACCTGCCGCACACGACCCCCTTCACACACTCGTCCTGCCCCAACTCCCCCCCCCCAACCCACGTCCCTCCGCCAAACCCCCCCAACCTAGTTCGCCGCAGGACGACTATTACCCCACCCACGCCCCCAGTTCACACCCCCCCCCCTCCCGCTTTCTCCCCCCCCTCCCCCTGAATCCCCATTCGCCACAATCACCCTGCTCGTACGCCCCTACCCCCCCCTCAGACCCCACCCCGACAACCCCCAGCACACTCATCCCCCACCCCCCTCTCACAGGTTCCCCCACCCTCCCCCCCCCCCCCCCCCCCAGCCACTCTGCCTCTTCCCCTCCTTCCAGCACACCACACCTATCATCCCACTACCCCCCCCCCCCGCTCCTTCAAACCCCCACCCGACCCGCGACCCACACCCTAGCCCTCCGACTAAGCGATCCCCCACCCCCCCTCCCCACTGATACCCCACACCCCCTTCATCACCAAACCTTACCGACTTCCAGACCTCCACACACACGCTCACCCCCCTGCCCCCCCACCCCCACCTGCCAACCTGCCACCCCACTGCCCCGCTCCCCTCCCCCCCCCTCGTCCCCCCACCCAACCCAGCCACGCCCCCGATGGGCCTCCACACCAATAAATCCCCACCCCCCCCCACAAGCCAGTACCTCCCCTCGCCGCACCCGTCCCCCCCTCAATTAATGCCCCCTCCCCATCAACTAGCTCCCCCCACCCCCCACCTCCTCCCCACCCGCCCCAGCCCTACCCCCGCACAATCAGCGCTCACGCCAACCCCCGCACATCCCGCCCCCCCCCCCACCTCTCAGCACACCACCACGCCACCCCCCCACGTACCCTCTTCCCTACACTTCCCCCCGAAACCTCTCCACCACCCCCCACACCCACGCTCCACCTCCCCATTTCCTCCCCACCCCCCCTCGAATCTCCCCCCACCCCCCCCTAATCTGCATCCCGCCCCCCCACCCACTACGCCCCCTACACCCCAGCCACCGCTAGTCCCCCTAAAAACAACACAACCATCTCCCCCATTCCCCGCCCCCCCGCACTCGCGCCAATCCAATAACGTCCACCACCCTCAATTAACCCCCCCCCCCCCCCTACCCTTACCCCCCCCCCCCCCCCCTATCACGACCCCCCCACTCCGTACCCCTTTATTCATTACCCCCCCCCCTCCCCCCCCCACCCCCCACACCGCCTCCCCCGCCGCCCGCCCCTCTCCACATCCGATCCCCCACCCACGCTCACCCCCTGCCCCCACCCCCCCTACCCTCCCTACCGCATCACCCCCTATGCCGCTACCCTCTCGGCTCCACCCGCGACCATCCGCCCCCCCACACCACGGCCTCGCGTCCCCGTTACCAATCTCATCCACCCCCCTCTCCCCCCCCCCAAAACACAGCACCCCCCCGCCCACATCTGAACCCGCCTAACCGCCCTCGCCTACACCGCCTCATACACCACCCCCCCCACGTCTCAGCCCAGCACCCGCGACACCCCCCGCCAGCCCACCCACCTACACCCCCAGCCCCCCCCCCCCCCACCCTCCATCCCCTCCTTCCACCCCAACCACCACTCCCACGCCGACCGATATCCACACTACACTCCCCCCATGCCGCCACCCTCCACCCCACTCAACTCCCCAGCCGCTCCCAAGACCACATTACGCCAACCCCCGGAGCCTCCCACAATCCCCCCCGCCCCCGTACATACACCACCCGCAATCCCCGCCTGTCCCCCAAAACCACCCGTCACCCACTCCGTGTCCACAACCTGGCTACGCGTCAAGCCCACGCAACCTACAGGCGAAAATGTCCCCAAACACCTCCAGCCACGAACCCCACAAAACCCCGTCCAACTCCTCCAACACCACGGGCAAATATCCAACGGCACTCCCAGTACCGACAACAGTCTAGTCAAATGATTTAATAAAACAACCGACACCATTGGCAAAGAGCATCCCTACACCTAAGCCATCCGAAATACATAACCATTCCAAACCCCACCAAGTTACAAACGGTATGCGTTGGTGACCTGAAAAGAGCTAGTGTGCACTAACGTTTCATACGCTTAGAAAACAAATATAACAACACAATCAGAAACTTAGAATAGCCAAGGGCCGATATTAACTAAGAAATACACAATAAACAAAAAATGCACATGAGGACCCGAGAAGAAAAACAAGCAAGATTTAAAAACACAAAAGGTAAACTAAAAGAAAACCAAAACAACTGCATTTTAGACTTAAAAAAGACAACACAAAAACACTAGAAAAAGTCTGTTTTAAAAAGCATCACTCAACCAATCAGTTAATACTCTATTCTGTCACCTACAGAATCCAACAACCTTATATAAAAAACCTTAAAAACAACTTAAGACTTTAAAATTTTTGAAACCAGTTTAAAACCAACTTAAAAAGGGCTGCCAAAGTTGACAGAATGACCCAAAGGCTTTTAAACCAAATTTGACCCACTTTGGCACCTTTTGCCAAACATCCCTTTAACTTATCAATTCCAAATTTTATACTGGAAGAGGGGTATTTAAGTTGAGAACTTTAAAGATAAATAACAAGCAAGTAAAGTTGAGCAAAAATAAGCAAAAAGAAACAACAAATGAGCAGTAATATAAGCAGATAAGAAATAAGCAGATAAAGGGGCAAATAAGGCAGATTTAACATTAAAACTTAAACAAAGGACAATTAAGCATTAAACAAGCATAAATAGCAACAAATAACATCAATAAGCAATAAAAAGCAAGAATAAGCATAAAATAAGCAAATGAATAGTAAAATGATGACAAAATTGGAAAAAGTAGACTCACAATTATCCTTAGCTTTTGGCAAGAGTATAAGCTCTCAACAGCTTATAAACCAATCCTATAGCTTCCCAAGAAGCACTAAACCCATGGTCATCCAAGATTTACCATGCTCCTTGCTTTTCTTGGACAGGTTTTTATGATTTTTTTTTTATTTTTGATATTTTTTGGACAAAAAATGAAATAAGCTTTCAAATAGGCTTTTAATGTCTTAAAAGCTTATAATAGAGCTTAACAAACAGTATTTAAAAACAAGTAATTTAAATGACAATATTTAAAGTAAAACTGTAAATTGCATAAAATTAAATGACAAGTAATTTAAAAACAGAAATTTAAATGACAATATAAAAAAACAGTATTTAAAAAGGTACAACTGTTGTTTACAAGCTTATGACTAAACAAAATCGACAAAGAAAACAAGCAACAAAACCTACTATGTCAATACTAAAAATATCTAAGTCTTTGGTCTTCATATGTGTTTCTCAAGCAGTGTGTTTGTTGTGTGAGTATAAGTCCAAAGCAATCTCAGCCTTCAAATCATCTTGGAGCCCAAGTCGTTTGATCACATACCCGAACCCTGATTTTGTATGCAGCCATGGTAGTTAAGGTGATGCCAGTGTGGCATTGACTTTTTGGGGTGCGGTTTAAGGGATGGTGATGGTTTGTTTTGTAGTTGGTTGCACTAGGGATTGCCAGCTTGGCCATTGACCATGTGGGGTGTGGGGTAGGTTGGTGGTGATGGTTTTAGCCTGGTATGAACAGTGATCGAGGGGTGAAAGTGATGGGAGGTGGTTTTTGATTTTTGGCGGGTAAATGGGGTTAGGGATAAACAGTATCTGTCATTTGACAGGGGTGAGTTTGGTTGTTTGGCAAGTATAGTCCCTCATGGTTATATATGATATTGCAAATAAGGTCCTTGGTGGGGAGTGAAGTTTTAGGGATTGGCAGGATACAGTCCCCCATGGTTATATAGAGTATTGCAATGAAGGTCCTTGTAGGATACAAGTTTGAGGGATTGGCAGATTCAGCCCCTTAACTTGTTTGTGGGCTTATAAAAGGTTTTGGGCTATTAGTCTTCATTAAATATACTAATGGGCTTATCCGGCCCATTAGATGGGTACGGGTGGGCCCATTAAGTATTCTTCGATGTCGGCACCGGTTTTGACCGCTGATTTTTCCGGGTTGACTTTGACTTTGACTTGACTTTGTCTTTTCACGCTTTTCCATTCCGTGCTCGATTTTGTCCGTTTTTGCTTGATTTTTTCGTCCTTTTCTCGGATATCCGTTTCCTGCACAAAATAAGTGAAAACATACAAATACAATGTATTTTTGGTACGTTTTTGGTCATTTTAGTTCGGTTATTGTGGAAAATGGTATGTGTATTTAAGCAAATACCAAAATCCCCCATACTAAACTATTGCGTGCCCTCACGTAATGCTATAAGTAAGCACTTAGAAAACTAAGACTCTTAATCCCCCTCAACTAATAACCTCGAAAAGTAGCTAAGTGTTCGTCAAGGGGAATTAAAGAATCAATACTTTAGAAAAGCCCCATTTTTACCATTTTTAAATGTATACACTAACTACCACTAATATTTTTGTTCTTTTCATTTTTCTCATTTTTTTGTACTTTTCATATTTGAATTTCGTTATTTTTATAACTTTAGGGATCATAGAATAAGATGCATTTCAATCCTAAAATGCCCCAAAAAGGATAAATTCATCGTTCCTGACTTTTCACTTATTCCAAACCAAGCTTAAAACGAAATCACCGTTAAATATAAGTTAAGATGCTAACACTACTCATATTTGTAACTTGTGAACTTTTCACTCCCGACAATTATTATGTAACGACCCACTCCGGAAAGGAGGCCGAAACGTCATAATCATGGTGTCATATCAAAGCATAATAAAGGCATAA
>BQNB010055590.1:0-39043 GCA_026074375.1 Tanacetum coccineum
CTCTTTATTGCTAACTGTTTAAATGCAGGATACCTGATTCCAGCTGACTCATAAGATTCATAACCACATGCTCATACCCGATCGACAAACATAAAGACATCATGAAAGCTCAAGTACATGTTTCAAGACTTCCGCTACTCTGATACCAAACGTCTTTCTTGAAGTGACGAAGTGTTAAAGTTAAAGAATTTCAAGAAAGATGCAACATTAAAGCTTTCCAAGTCAACAAATCAAGAATGGTATGAGCATGTCGGTCCAGAAGTCACAAGATCACAAGATGACAAAGTCACAAGATGATAAAGGAACAAGATCGAGCTTAAAGTCAAAGATTACTACAACATATTCACAAGAGAAAGTCAAGTTTACGAGCTAAAGACTAAGAGATATAGCATAGTATGCTAGGTTTAGATTTTGTAAAATAGAGTGACCTCCCTTAGGGGGAGATTGTTGGAAACAATAAAAGTATTGGTCACTTCCAAGTTGTAATAGTCTTAGCCCGTAGTATATTATATGATTAGTCTAGTAAGCTAGTCTGGCCCAAGGCCCATGGAAAGCCCGTTAAGGACCATGGCCGGCCAAGTATGTAGTTTATATACCCTCTCCATGCCTTGGAGAGAGTGGTTGGTAGTTTCACTTCTTATTTTTCACACATATATTCAATATTTCTTTCTCTCTCTAGAAACCTTCTAACCCACTTCTCTCTCTAGTTCTTGCATAATATCATTAAAGATTACTAGTATTCTACAGAAAATTTAAACACTTATAATAAATTTTGTAAGTTTGATATTTACCTTATTTCCCCAAAGTTTCTATAACACTTTAAGTCTGGCATAATAAGATTTGTATCCAAAATCCAGAAGAATAAAGTTTCATGTAAAACTATACTGTACTTGCAAAGGTCTATAAGTGAGTATGAAACAGCTGACTAATGAATATACACAAATACATCACTTTTACACTTTCTATAAGGCTGGACGATAAAGGGGAGAACTCACCTTGTGAGTTGTCAAACTCACCTTTATTTACTTTCCTGGTCCTTTAAAGTCGCGCGCGACTTATGACGTTTAGGGTGAGTGACTCACCAGGGTGAGTTACAAACAAAGTGGGCCCCTCTCTTTTTTATTTAATGTATTCTATTTGGTTGTGAGTGTGTGTGGGTATTTAGTGGGGTATATTTATATAAAGTGGGTATTTTAATGAAATGTGAGTTTTAGTTGAAAGGTGAGTTGTTATTACGGTTGAAAGGTGAGTTGTTATTACGGTTGAAAGGTGAGTTGTAGTGAGTTTTTAAGTTGGAGAGAGAAAGCTGATGTGGCACTGACGTGTAAGGTGAGTTTGTGCTCTCTTTACAGTCCAGCCTAATACCAACAGTTAATTGATATGCTAGACGACAAAATATGAAAGACTTTTACCTAACTTGGAATTGCTTTATTTATAGAAAAAAGTAACTTTCCTCTAAAATTGCTACAATCAAAATAAAACACTTTGACCCCAACGACCACGGTCTTCGTCTTCCTCATAAGTTTCGTCGTCTAATCTCCGGCCAAATTTTTCTTTTTCGTTTTTTTACTCTCTCCTTCTTTCAATTAAATCCAAGGTGGTTCCTGAATAATTTATAAGGTAGGTCCTAAGAAAACATTCTATATCACTTCTAAATGATTTTTCCGGCCAAGGTGGTTCCCGTGCACCACCTGACATATACATAGGTTCACCTCTGAAAGGAATGTAATTATACATGTAATTTGTTCCTTGGTATATATCTATGAGTGTCAAGTAATGGAATATTTATTAAAATGTGGTTCCTCATCAATATGGTGGGATTGAAAAATTCTTTGATAATCCTTGATTTTAGGCCACAAATTTTCAACATCTTCGTTATTGCTATTTGTCTTTTTCTATTATTTTCTTATTAGTTTAACAATCAATTTTAATAACAAGTTATAAATAAACTTTTTAGTTTTATATTATTATAAATATATAATAAAAAAATATAATTTCTCTTTTTTAATCGTACCTCAAATCCAAATACTATACCAAATCTGAATCCGAATCTAACCCGCTTATAATTTAACTCTATACTAATACACAAACATCTGACCGCAAGTTTGACCAACTTTGGGCTGCTGGGTTTGTGTGGGCTTAATAATACGGCCCATTTAGTGTATTTGTGGCATGTGCAACGTTTGGGTTGTCCATGTTTTTGTGTGCACCGCCTAACTTTCCACTATATTCTTGGTTACTCTTTATTTGCAGGTTGTTGGTGCTTCTATGTTTGGTTATCTCTACCTACCGTTATCTCAATATCTTTGGTATCATCTATTGTTTTTATCGCTATTGCGTTATTAATGTTCCATATTTATTGCTTTTGTTTTCAGTCTTTTCTTATTTTTTTTCTTCGTCTGTAGGTTGTCGGTGATCCTTCGTGTTCCTGTTTTCTATCTACCTTGGTTTCGTCTGCTTTGTTACGGTAGGTAGTTCGTTTTGTATGTCGTTTTTCCTTTTGTTGACTTGCTTATTGTTTTAGGTTATTAGTCGTTTGCTGACTTTTTTTCCCTGCATGGTTGTTGCTTTTTGGTTGACGCTTTATGTGATAGCTGTGAATTGTTTGCGTTGTTTTCATTATGTGATATAATTCAAGTATCTTTGTTTTTGCTTTTGCTGCTCACGCTATTGGCTATATACTTAGGAACCTTATTTTTGTTGTTACAAATGAAAACTAAAAGAAAATTAGTGCCTAAGACTGTTGTTATGGGAGGTGGTAGAGAAACGGGTTACCTAGATGTTAGGGGTTCTTGCTCAGGTAATATTGTCGAAGGCGATTCGCCTTTTGCCTCACTTGATAATCAGTTGGCCTCTTCAGCTGTTGGTATTGTTAATGATGGACAATCAGTCGGCAATGGTAGCAGGGATGTGTTTTTGGTTGCTAATGATAGAGGCGTTGGTATCGTCGACGATAGACAAACGGGATTTGTCAATAGTAAGGATTTGTCTCTCACTGCTGATGTGGTTCGTAACAATACACAAACGGGGTCTGTCGATAGTAGGGATTTGTCCCTCATTGCTGATGTGGTTCGTGACGTCGATGTTGGTTCTGATAGTTATAGGTCCAGTCAAAATTGCCGCACAGATGAGTCAGGTACTTCTTTGCCTATTAGACTGTTGGCCAATTGTATATGTGTATTCATCTGGCTTATATGTATGTCCATGTGTGAAGCTGCATTTTTATATGAAAACCGAAAGCGCTCTCGAGCTGCCATATTTACTGGTAATAATGTTGATGGAAGCGGTGGTCCTTCTTCTAAAAGGCAGCATATGTCTTTTGATCATGGTAATCAGCAACTCACGAACTTGACCAATGACACTGTAGTTGATCGAGATTTCGTTGGTGCTACTGGAACTTATTCTGTTTTACGTGTGTCCGGTCAAAATAATCCGTCTGATGAACCAGGTATTTTGCATATCATTAGATTTTCTGTAACTTCATTATATGTGTCTATTGGGCTCATGTCTTTGTTTATTTTTATAGGTGTATCATCGGGTCAGAGTCGAAAGCGCTCTAGAGGTGTTACGTCCACGATAAGGGAAGCCAGTGCCAGTGGTTGTTCTTCGTCAACAAGGCGACGTTCGTCTGTTAATCATCGTTACCTGAATACGTCAAACCTGAACAATAATTCTACGTCTGTCAGTGCTTCTTCTACACACCATCAAGATCACACAGGTGTTGTTTATTGGACATGTAGTCATTATTTTAGTTTTGTATGATTGTGGACACTGATAACGTTATCGTTGTTTGTATTTTCAGCAGGTCCTCCGTCAGAGTATAAGTATATTGGCAAGTGCGAGCATTCATGTGAGCATTGTGGTGCCCGCTTTTGGTACGAAGAACGTGTTAAAGATAATCGAAGGAGAAGTCGTCCCGCTTTCCATCGTTGCTGTATGGCAGGTCGGGTTGTTATACGCTCTTACCAGATATATCCAGAATATATTAAGCTGTTGCTTCGGGATCGTCATTTTATGGAGAACATAAGAGCATATAACCAGATGTTCAGCATGACGTCTTTGGGTGCACGTATAGACGAGTCGGTTAATATCGGTCGAGGGCCTTATGTGTTCAAAATCTCTGGTCAATTGTATCATTGGTTGGGATCTTTATGCCCAGCTAAAGGGGACCCGCCTAGGTTTTTACAACTCTACATCTACGATACAGAGAATGAAGTTAATAACCGTATGTCTCATTTTGGTGGCGACGGCAGTGACCTTCGTAGGGATATTGTCGAAGGTTTAATTGAATTGTTAGATAATCATAATGCCTTGGTCCAGCTATTTAGAACTGCACGTGAAAAGTTACTTGACGAGGAAGTCCCGTCGTTCAAACTTAGACTATACAGTGTTGTGGGTGCACGTGAATATGAATTACCAACAGGAGATACGTTGGGTGCCATTGTCTATGAGTCTGGTCCTGACACGAACATGGACTATGATATTGTAATCGAGGAGCGCATCAGTCAGCCACATCGGGTGAACAAGCTCCATCCTTCCTATATGGCATTATAGTTTCCACTTCTCTTTATTTACGGCGAAGACGGGTATTCAAAAGAGATGAAAATGGTGTTTGTACCGGGTGCACCTAGCAATGAAGATAGACGTTTGACGATGAAAGCTTACTATTCGTATATGCTTCATGATCGTGTTAACTCTTTTAATTATTGTCAAAGACCAGATGACTTTTCCAACAATATATGGTCACCGCTTTTTGTGCTGTCGAGCAGAATAGAATTGACTGGGTACGGGAGCACCAAAATGATATTAGACATGACTACTTATCCGGTATTTACGACGCCATCAACCGTGGGGATTCTGATGGTTCTGATTGCGGTGGAAGACTCATATTGCCACAGTCGTTTACAGGTGGTCCCCGTTATATGTATGCACATTACCTAGATGCTCTTGCCATATGTCGTGTACATGGGAACCCGTCATATTTCATTACTTTTACATGTAATGTAAAATGGCCTGAGATTGTCGAGTACATGGAAGACTTTCCTGGACTAACTACTGCAGATAGAGCAGACGTTGTGGATCGCGTATTCGAAATGAAGATTCATCAATTTATGAAGTATTTACGGGATGTCAAACCTTTCGGCAAAATTATAGCAAGTAACTTTATTACTTATAAACTTTTTGTTATCTATTTCCTATCTTAGTATGTACAAATATTCCTTCACACACCAGTCTTAATTTTGTTACTCATATATTCTTTATTGCAGTTGTTTACGCAGTTGAGTTCCAAAAACGAGGCCTTCCCCATTGTCACACTCTTATATGGGTGGATGAAAATTATCGGATACAGAATCATGAAGATATAGATGCTTTTATTTCTGCTGAACTTCCGCTTCCGGAAGTTGATCCTGTGTGCCACAGAATTGTTTCAGAGTTTATGATTCATGGTCCCTGCGGAGAAATCTGTCCTACGGCTGCATGTATGAAGAATAGCCCGAAATGTACAAAATATTTTCCGAAAGAATACTGTGATCATACTTACATTGACCACGATGGCTTCGTTCACTACCGAAGAAGGGACATAGGAGCTACAACAGTAAAGCAAAATGTTCAGCTAGACAACGGTTACGTTGTCCCTTACAACAAACAGTTGCTGAAAACATTTTATGCACACATAAATGTCGAGTACTGTGGGTGGACAATGTTAATTAAATATCTCTTCAAATACATTTCAAAGGGCACTGACCGAATAGCCGCACGTATCACACAAAACAACACACATTTACCATCATCTTCTAGACAGCCAAACATAATAGTCGACGAGATCAAGAACTATCTTGACTCTAGATATATTGGTCCTTACGAAGCTTGCTGGAGACTCTTTGAATTTGATATACACAGCAGAGAACCCGCAGTCCAAGTCCTAGCTGTTCATGGACAAAATATGCAACGTATTGTCTTTAGGAGAGAGATCAATTGCAATCTGTGGCCGAGAACCCTAACAAAAAAAGACCACTCTGACAGAGTGGTTACAATACAATGAGCATAACACAGATCAAAGAAGCCTAACATACTTGGATTTTACTTCAAAATATGTATGGAACAAAACTTACAAGTATTGGCAGCACCGACGACAAATAAAAATAGGTATTCAATTGGCAGGATGTCGTACATTTATCCAGCTGCCGGTGATTTATTTTATCAAAGAATGCTGCTTTCCCACCAAAGAGGTTGTAGGAGTTTTCGGGACATACGTACGGTTAACCACGTAGTATATCCAACATGTCGTGCAGCATGTGAGGCAATGGGTCTATTGGGAGACGACATAAAATGGGAGACTACCTTGAAAGAGGCAACTTCAACTGCTACACCAAGTCAGTTACGAACTCTTTTGGCACATATACTTACGCATTGTCAAGTATCAAACCCCCTGGATTTAAGGAAACGTACATGGAATCTTATGTCGAATGACATACCATATGTTGCTTCCATCTCGCTGGGTATCCCCAACCTTCACATACATTCGTCACAGCTCGAGAATTACACAAAATATAAGCTTGAAGCATGTTTAAACCATTGTTCTAGATCACTTACCGACTTCGAAATACCCTTACCACCAAAAGATTTAATGCAGAACAGGTTACTTATGGAGGAAAAAAGTTACGATCGGCAGCTATTGGCAGCAGAGAGAGACAAACTGATACACAAGCTCAACAACGGTCAACGAAATATATTTAACCTTATCGTAAATGTTGTCGCTATAGGCACACAAGAACTCATTTTCATTTACGACCACAGTGGTACAGGAAAAACATTTTTGTGGAAGACAATAATATATGCGCTGCGTGCTGAAGGAAAAACATTGCTAGCTGTTGCCTCTTCTAGAATTGCGTCACTGTTACTGCCATCAGGTTGCACGACCCACTCACGATTTAAGTTACCTTTGGAGCTAAATGATTCTTCTGTTTGTTCGGTCACAAAGAACACATAACTTGCAGTGCTGTTAAAAGAAACAGACCTAATTACAATGAACGATCGGCGATGTTTTGAGACACTAGATAGAACTTTAAAAGACATACTCAACACTCCAAATAAGCTGTTTGGTGGCAAGTCTGTGATGCTAGGAGGCAATTTCAGACAAACTCTCTCTGTCAAGAAGAAGGCCTCCCGTACCGAAATTATTGGCTCATTAATAGTTCAATCTTACCTTTGGCGATCTTTTAAGTTGTTTGTCCTTACAGAAAACATGTGGCTTACCCAAGGGAATTTATCATAAGCAGAAAAAGAAGAAGTATTAATATTTGCCAACTGGCTCCTCGATGTGGGAGATGGAACAATCGGTGTGCCAGATGAATCAGATCCAGAAAATGCATCCTGGATCGGGATACCTAAAAAGTTCCAAATACAAGATGACGAAAATGGTTTAACAAAGTTAATACAATTCATATACAACAAACACACTCTCTTACACCCAACTGCCAAAGACTTACAAGAAAAGGTAATCGTGTGTCCAAAAAATGATACCGCGGATGTGATCAATGCAAAGGTGATGAGTATGCTTCCTGGACATACTACCACGTACACGAGCCATGACGAAGCCATGCCACACGGACAAGATGGTGGTGAAGTAGAACTTCTATATCCAACCGAGTACCTTAACATACTGAATTTTGCCGGTATCCCTCCCCATGAGTTGAAATTAAAGATTGGCACACCAATAATGTTACTCAGAAACATCAACATTATAGGTGGACTTTGCAACGGAACACGTATGATCGTCAAACAACTATTACCTAGGGTAATTGAAGCTCAAATTATTAAAGGGACAAGAATTTCTCAAAAAGCATATATTCCACGTATCCCACTCACAATGAAAGATCCCAAGCTCCCTTTCGTTTTCAAAAGAAAGCAATTTCCTGTCAAAGTATGTTATGCGATGACAATAAACAAAAGCCAAGGTCAATCATTAAAAAGAATTGGAATATATCTTCCTGAACCAGTATTTGGCCACGGTCAACTGTATGTTGCTATCTCGAGAGCAACTACCCCTCATGGCCTGAAAATTCTCATCGACGCCGACGACAGTCATGGACCTATGGTTACAAAAAACATAGTATATAAAGATTTTCTTTCAAAAATAAAACGAAAACAGGTGGCTGATGCAACAAATTATTTTGTATTCATAGTTTACTTTATAGTTGTAGTTTACCTAGAATTTGTACGTGTATACCCCATCTATGACATACCTAGATATTCCACTATACGTTGTTTATACATTTTTTTGTACCTGTATCATCCACCCATGATACAACCACATGTTGCGCTGCACGTTATTTAGACATGTTTATTGAACTATTTGTTTACCCTTTCCATGCCATATAAATATCATTCACAGGTTCACATGTCTGTTATCTTTCCATTTGCCTAATCTGATTACATGTACACATGCAAAAAAAATTGATTATTGTATATTTATACGTGTTTACTGAATTAACTTTTATTTCCTTATACTACATGCTTTTATATTTTCTCCGTATACTCTATTATTACTTACTTTACTATTACTTACTTAACTTACTCATCTTCTTTATAGGTCCATGGAACAAGCTAGAGATATTACTATCTCTCAACAAGATAAAGGGAAAATTATACTAATGGAGCCAGAAGTAACAAACATCTCGCAACTGTCAATCACAAGTTACAACAGCACAATAGAAGCTATTGTCTATCGCAAATGGACGTCTAAAACTACTAAAACAAAAATGCCGACAAAATTCTGTTGCATACTTATAGACAAACATGTATTGTTCTTATTTGATCATTATATCGCATAATATTCTCTAGCAACATATTCAATAACTATTAATGCATTCTCAGGGAACCCCAGTGCAAGCAAACATGGGTTTACGTGATGCCGAGTACATTGACCAACCCTTTGAATTGAGAAAAGCATATCGTTTTACAGGCTTCAGCTGTGAACCGACAGACAATTGGGAACAGACACTTCCAACAGAGATAACTCTCATTTTTGGCAGATTCCTTCAAGCAGAAGAAATAGCCGCCACTGATTTCCCAGAACATTACTTTAACTTTGTTGCCTACAACAAACTATCAGACCGGCTTGTTGCAAGAAATCCGATACTAACAGGTACATTTGACTTTTGAAACATTCTATAAGACTAAGAAAAATCTAACTATCCATTTTCCAAATAAACAGACTATATTGGTCGCATAAGATCAGTTGGGAGAATAACAACAACAGGAAATGCAACAGCAACACGAAAAAGCTGAAGAGTAATAAACATCGAAAACCTGAGGTAATTATAGTAAATAAAACCCGTCTGTCATACATGCACCTCTAGACATTCCTCAAACAACCTTATGTCCTTTACAGTGGTAACACAATTGGCTTCACTCTTTGGAACGAAATGGCACGGAACTTTAATGTACACGAATACGACTCAATGGAAAAGCCGATCATTATTGCTGTCAGTTCATGTTACAACAACCACTACAATGGTACATCCTCCAACCATCGTAAGACTATTTAGACTGTTATATATCCTTGCAAATCTAAAACCTGTTCCTCTTGATACACGGCCGCAGTTATCTGGAACTTCTGCCACCCACTACTATTTCAACCCAAGTATTCCAGAAACACAGCTAATTAGGCAACAGTAAGTATAAAAAGTTATAACATTAAGATCTAACAAAATATATAACCATACAACTCATGACAAAACTTAAAATGCACAGGTATCCATAACTTCCAAACAGGGGACCAGTACTCAAGATCATAGACCAGCGATACGAGGACACGGAACAAGAAAAATTAAGAAACCGATTCCCTTTGGTTGTTCTTCGTGACATTGACCCACAAGACTACCAGGTATATAATACCTATTTTACACACACAATGCACGAATAAAGAGGAACCTAAAAGCTAACTTAACATATATATAACAGCGTGTCAGGTTTACCATAGAAGCTACTATCTATACTATCAGTTCACAAAGGTGCTGATACTATCAAAAGTGCTCAGCATGTGGACAAAAACTCAAACAAGAGCAACCCTTTCCAAAGTGCAAGGACCATGGACCAGAAACAACTAAAACTTACAGGTAAATAAATTCCTAAATTCTTTAAATTAAACATCAACACAAACACATTGACTCAATTACTTATACAGCTATTGCTTCAAAGTGATCGTCAACGATGGTTCAGCCACCACTACTATCACCTGTTTTAGTGACCAAGCAAACACGCTAACAAGAGATGTCAATGAAGTGGTAGCAGAACTCGCAGACAAAGACCCTTTCACACTCCCACCATCTCTCAGAGAACTTGAAGGCACCACTCATATCTTCCAATTCTATTTTGATACCATGGCCACTTCTAGGAGACTAGACTTTATACTTGACAAGGTCTTTGAGCGTCCAGTGCTTGCCCTCCCTCCATCAGGCCTAATACAGGCACCTGAACCCTATGTCACACCTGAAGAGCACCATAATTCACCAGAACCAGAGGCAACTCTCACAACACACCAAGACCCTGCAGAATACCATAGACAAGGCTTTGAACAAGGTACCAGTTTAAAGAACCCAAATACATGCCCGAACCATCCACACTACATACTCCGCCTACTACAATTTCTCAACTAACCATCATTGAAACCAACATATAAATGGCATCTAAACAGAAGCCAATCGGCAAGGAAGGCGCACACAAAAAGCTACCCAAAGAATCGACCCGCAAAACTCTCTTTAGACATCAACCAGAAGCTGACCCTACCCAAGTATCCAAGAAGCAGAAAAAAGACCCATGAACCTTCCTACTATGAATCTTTTGTATCATACCAAAACTACTACATGTATCCGGATATAGTATTATGTAGTTTATAAATATGTAGGATCCATATACGCTAGCATCAGGACATAAGTACCGGATCGTTATACTACTAGGACGTACATATGTAAACCTAAACCCAGGTATCAAATTCTGTTAGCATCTATGAATATGAAGTCTTACTTTTAGCTATACAGTTAAAACCAAACTAAAACAATAGAAACAACATTACAAACAAAAACATAAAAGTCGCCACATCATTAACATAATATTAGACATTAACAGGATCATATATTTACATCATCAACATCAACTTGAGAGCTACACAAACACCAGTACTATTAACAACTACATACCAACCTCCAAGACTGCGGAAAACTAGAAGGGGGTTGAATAGTTTACTGCTTTTTAATTTAATGTATTTTTGTTTATAAAAACTTAGATTCAACTTTATGTGATCTCAATATGTGCACAATATAAACAATACAACTAAGTAAATAAATATGCAAAAGAAGAGATAGGAGTTAGAAAGATCAAACCACAACACAAGGATTTATAGTGGTTCGGTAACGAAGCACCTCTTTGCCCTACTCCACTCCCCGAGCACCAAACTCGAGAGTTTTCTTCACTATGTCAACAAACTCCCTTTAGGCGGAGAAAACAATACACAACTTGCTTACACCGATTTACGACACAAAGCCAAATGTCGATATCTAATCTTAGTTAGAACCAATCTATCACACCCTTTGTATTTTGAGGACTAAAATACTAACCACACTATCACGACTTTACTTCACCAAGACAGTAACACAATCACACCAATCTAACAATACTTACTATGATCACCACGATCTAACTATACTTTCTATGATCACCACAATCTAACTACAATACATACCTTCATAATATACACAAATGATTTACAAGATATAATACAATTGCAACAAAGTTGCAAGGACACACACTAAGTTATAATACTTCTTCACTTGATAATAAGAAGTATTCTTCTCTTGCACTTGAGGAATTATAGGTGAGAAAATCAGTAAAAAACAGTCTGCTATTTATAGGCAGAACTGAAAGTGTTTTGGACTGGTCGGCCCTCTTAGCTCCTAGGCCGGTCCCCTTATCACTAAGGAGGCCGCCCTTATATTTAAGAGGGCTGCCCAGGCCTGGACGCTCCCTTTTTTGTCTTTTCCAGGGAAGGTGGTTTCTGGAACATTTCTAGCCGTTTTTGGGTAGAAAATTTGAATTCAAAATATTTATTTTGAATAAAACATTTCTTCTAAATGTGAAAAATATTTTGTAAAAGTTATAAATTTTTATAAAATTTTTTGTAACATTTTATAAAAAAAAGGGGTTGAATAAAAAATTTCTTTGATCATAAAATGCATTAAGCATTTATTTATTCATACATTTAAGTGATTAAATTTTTGAAATGAAAATTTACTACTAATTACTTGTTTACGTTTAATTTTACATTGATCCTTTTTACATTTTTTGATTATCAAAACGTAGAGAGGTCGAAAAATATTAATAACATTTTTAGGCATTATTTCTACCAACATTGTCTCCCTTTTTGATGATTACAAAATCTAAACTCATTAAATATAAAATTATTTTTAAGCAAGTATTTAGTGAGTTTTATTTATATTTCTCCCCTTTTTTGTAGAATCAAAAAGGCTTCGTCGATGATTACGCGTAAAATCGACGATACAACCGCTCCCCCTTGATGTGTACTCCCCCTCGTTCGAGGGCACCAAGGAATCGAGCTATGGTAACTTTGCTACAAAAACAAGTTAGAAAAACAACACCAATTTTTCTAACATATAGCGATGTCATGAAAAATATTTAAACATGATAACAATAAGCATTAGCCAACCATCAATTAACTAAATTAAACTATATATTCATATATGAGACATCAAACAATTGCATATTTAAAAGCATAAAAGTCCATTCATTCAATATAAAAGTTGTGTGTAACACACAATCATACAACTAGCATGCATTAAAAAGAAATATTATGCTTGAGGCATAATAATACATCATACATAAATAAAAGCTACAAAGTTTCTAATATTCCTAGAATTCCATAGACTTGCTTGCAAAAGGTTTGGTTGAAAATTATTTGAAACATGAGTTACTAAACATAGAGTATGTTTAGTTTGGGGAAAGTGATGGTGGTGGTGGCGAATTTGGGTGTGGTGGTTGTGAGAGCATGTGTTCAATATAAGAAAACATGTATTGGAGTTCATCTCTCAACCCAAAGATGAGAGTGCGGTTGTGAATGCAACATAAGCATGAATCTTCATGTGCTTCAAGAAGGTTCCATATAATGGGATGACCAAAGAGAGGTGGTAAGGGTGATGGAGTATTGAATTTAATGTCAAATGGAGTAATTGATGAAAGGGTGAGAGTGATGTCCATTGATCCACTTTCTTGCGTAGGAGGTGATGGAGGTACTCTTGGAGGAGGAGACATTGGTGAGTTCAAGTAGCCATTGGTTGATGGTGATGTGGAGGATGTTGGTGATTTGGGTTTGTAATCAATGGAGGATGAAGAAGTAGCTACGATGGATGGAGTTTTTGAGGGTGCATTTGGGGCACTTGGTGATAAAACTTGGTAATTTAAGGAAGGAGTTTTGGTGTCATCATTAGTGAGGTTAATGAATAGTTGTTTTGGTGGTATTATGTTGATTTTTGATCTTTTGGAAGGTTTGGAAATGGAAGATTTAGTGGATGACATAGAGGTTTATGATGGTTGATAATGGATGAGGAAGATGATGAAGTGATAGTAAAAATTTGGAGGCAGTTTATTGGAAGAGGATGACTTGGAAATGGAATGAATTTGAACTAGTTGAAGAATTTCCAAAATGTGTTTGAGTTTTCTAGGTAAGGTTAGCCGAGGCTAGGTAAAAGAGAGTCAAAAAGCAGAAGGAAACAGTAAAACTCGTGATTTAGATGGCCGACCCCCTTATCTATGGTGCCGCCCCCTTATTGATAAGGGGGCCGCCCTTATGAGCTAAGGGGGCCGCCCATCTGATACTTTTCAGACGACCCAAAATTTAATTTTTGCTAAAATTTTTATGAGAAAGGTTGTGTTTTGGTGATCAATTTGTAGCAAGTCCTATGTGAACATATATATGCATGAAAAAAATGTATCATATATGCATGCAACTAGTATAGATTATATGAAACAAAGATAAATATAAAGAGAATACTAATAGGGCATAATGATTAGAGATTCTAAGCAAGCTAAAGAAGTTCACATACTTCCGACTAAGTCGGGTTGTCATCACACAAGTAATTAAACATAAACATATTTTCACACAAAGTAATTGTTCCTTGTTTTAATATTCAAAAGAGAACAATAGCATTTCCCAAAATAATGATGGCACATAAATCTTTAAGAGTGCAAACCAAAAAGTAATCCAATGCATCCTTGGGCAGCCTGAGGGAAATCGTGGCCTATTGACCTTCCAGAAAACATTGCTTAAAACGACAACAAAGAAAATGTTGATGTAAATTCATAGGTTTCTATATTAAAATTATGGGCAGGACGCAAGACTATCCCGAGATGTTACAACATTATGCCAACAATCACAAAACCAGATTACTGTTTGCACTAGAGCTCATGACAACTGAAGGCTTAACAATAGTTGCTAATTTTAAGCAGTTATTTTGCCCGTGACAGATTGATTGTAACCCTCACATCCCAGTCTGACATGGTCAACGTTCTGTTTCCCGTGATTAGCTAGATCACCCAAACGGAGGGAGGTAAATCCCAATAGAACTAATTATAACATTCGGCGCACACATAAAAGCCAATTAACAACTATAATTATAGCCATTGACAGTATCATGATAATGGGCACTGGCTCAGGAGTGTTATCGCTATTTCTTAGGTCAAACACATAAACAATAATAATTTTAAACACTTGTGTCCAATTTATAAAACAAGCCATTTTTTTCTGCACCAAACCCCAAATAATAGTAAAAACAGGTAAAACAGTAAAAAGTGGGGCTATGAACTCACCTTGAGTACTGATAAGTCCAAAATAACACAGATAACAAGCGTCACGCTCAAAACTTTAGATTGTCAACCTATTATAAAATTAAAGGTCGTAATAAGAACGCGAGTACATTATTAAATACATTGGTAATATAATCTTATAGTTGTTACATCGTACTATCGTTCGGGCTATCATAATTAAAGAGGTCATGACATGACGTACGAGGAGTTAGGACACTTTAAATCGTAAATCCAACAACTCGTCGATACGCCATCCGAAGAGGCCTCATTATGAAACACCCTAGTATTATAGCACTTTGATAACCACTCAATATTCTATATAGCATAATCACCGACTAATCGTTTTAAGTAAATATACTATTTATAAAAGTTGATAAACGTTTAAAAATATATCATTTCGTAAAACTGACACAAATTTTGTCGTTTTAAGTCGCGTTGCTTTGCACTCAGGTTCTTACGTCCACGTCGTATTCGTAGTAAGGCGAGTGATCAAAATATAACATTTTCAAGTTTTTGATATTCTGTGATTGAATATGTCTTTTTTACATATTCACAACAGCAATATACATGCGTTTTTAGTTTTAATTAGCGTAAACTTGTAATCCGTAAATAACTATTCCTTTTAATCCGATTTTAGGAGCGTGGTCATTTCTTCGAGTACGACATTGTCATTAAAAGATGTATTATATTATATAAAGTTAATCCACTATGAATAGTGCTTTTATACTGTTGCATAAAAAAGTTTATAAAATTACTTTTAATAAACTTTAAATTACGTAAACGTCCGTAGGTTTATATTCGTTATAGTTGTGTTTAGCGATTCTTTCGAGTACTATCTCGTAATTAAAAGTATATCATATTTTAGATTGTTTTAAAAATATTATTTTCTGTAATGAAAAGTTAACTTTTATAGAAAAATAGTTTTATAAAAGTATTTATAGTCGTAAACTCGTAATTAACGTATCTTTTTCGTTATAAATTGGTTTTTTTAGTTTCTTATCATTTTGGAATTGTCATGAGGCGTATTATTTTTATATGATGTCAAAACCTACTATCTAAGTGTCGAAATTATACACCCCTTTATCATCCAAGTGTATACTTTTTATAAAAAGCTTATTTTATGTATTTTTCAACTAGTAGTTTATTATAGAAACCCTAAAACTACAATGTACACCTATGTGATACTTATATTAATGTCCAAGATCATCCATAGTCCTTATAAATTCATTGTAACAAGTTTAACAATTTACTTTCCATTACTTTCACATGTGAATAATTAAGTAACCTTATAAAACCCTAATTATTACCTAAACATGTTTATACTTAACTCACAAGGTTAACATACTTTTACATTCATTTTTTCGCATGATATATATTTCCAATGACATAAGAAAAAAGTTCAATAAAATTCATAAACATAAGGAAAACTCATTTTTAGCATATTAAAAGTCCTTATGGTTGATTTAAGCTATATAAAACATATAACACATGAATATCATAATAAATAAAAGTATAAGGAATTAGGAAGACCTTCAGAGGATGAAGTATTGAGATGTGAAAATGAATGTTAAACCCGTGCTTCAGACTCAAAAAACCAAAAGCTTACAAGCTTATAAACCCAAGATTAGGTTGAAACCGCTAAATCTAGCAAAAACTTTGTTAAAACCTCTTCAAAGCTTAACGCCACCCTATGAAACCTTCTAAGAATACCTTATATATGATGTGTATATGCTTTGTGTAATGATAGAAAATCAAGCAAATGGATTTAGTTTGGGGAGGGTTTGGATGCCGTGTTATATGAAGAAAGAGGAAGAGAGTTTTTTTGTGATTTTTGTATAATAAATGAAGAGTGTGAGTCCTGGGCTCACCCAAGCAGTATTTATATACCTACAGATGTAGATATTTTAGAGATATTATGGATGTCTAGTGGAAAGTATCACAAGGTGGCCAGGCTTGGACATATAATAAGAAGAATAACTAAGGGGCTCGAAAAGGTGCCTAGTCAAATAGTTCAAGTTGGGCGTGATGACAAGATGGCAATTAATGGAGATATTTGTGAAGTTTCCTTGGTCTTATCTTGGCTTCCTAGTCATATGTACACAAAATATATGCTAGGAGAGGGCTTGGATAAGTCTTTTGATCTTTACTTAGTGTATAAATGAGTTATTTGAGGTATAATGTAGTATAGTTTTAATAAAATGTATAACTTGCACATGGTAAAGTCCCATGATTTGAATTCCTTCATGAAGAATATGTATAATAGAGATAAAATACAAAAGTTTTAAATAAACTTTAAGTATTGGGTATAATTTTGGGTATTTGATGAAGCGTACGTTAATTTTTAGGGTTCCGGGAAAACCTAATTGTCATTTATCGCGAAACGTAAACACTTTCACGTATCCGATAAAATAACTTGTGTAATGTTAATAATTATCCTTAAAATAATTACTTAACCCTTGTTTGACGTAAACAATAATTTGCTTAAAGGCCGTATAACAGTTATAACCTGTCATTTTTAGATTACGCCAAAATTTTTATATTTATATTTTTTATAAACTTAACAATTTCAAAAAAAACAAACGCGTACAATACTAAAAATAAATAGTGACTTTATTAACGTCGTACATTGTCCTAAAACACGGGGTGTTATAGTCTCCCCCGGTTAGCTGAGCCTTGTCCTCAAGGCTTAAGTAATTAAGACGCAGCACATGACGACGCCCGTCTATGAGAACAATGTGGGTAATTCTTCCCGGAATTGATCTCGTTCCCCACTAAACTCAGGACCCCCTCTTGGAGTTCCATAGAACCTTGACTAATGGGATACGACTTCGCTTCAACCGTTTAACTTCACCGATCTGTGATCTCTAAAGTTCCACGACAAACTGAAAGCTAGTCATCAAAATTGAATCCCGTCCGAACGGAACGGCTAAGGATCGTAAGGCATGACACTTTCTTTAAGTTGAATACGTGAAATGTATTATGGAACTCTGCTTACAGCTCCTCAGGAAAGCTCGAGGCTTTGTAGCACCTCTCTAACCCTTATTATTACCTTGAAACGGTCCAACAACTTGGTATTTAATTTCCCCCGTATTGCCAAAACGTAACAACCCCTTCAAGGCGAAACCTTTAGCATCACTTTATCTCCAACCTCAAACTCCATCGCTTACGCTTCAAATCACGTAGCTCTTTTGCCTATTCACGGCGGCTTTCAATCCTTTGTTGAAACTTGAAAGATTTTCTCAGTCTTCTCTTGAACTATCTCTGGAACCCGGTGAGTTGACTTCTCAGACCATCAGCCCAACAAATAGGCCGAACAACGACAATTTTTCTAACGTATAGTGCCTCAAATGGTGCGTCCTTAATGCTAGCATGATAACTGTTATTGTATGAAAACTCGACTAAATGGCAAATGTTTAACCAACCATTTCCAAAGTCCGATCACACACAAGCTCTAAGCATACTTCGAAGAGTTTTTGGAATGGTCTCCAGCTATTTCCCGTCAGTTTGCGGAAGATATGCCGTACTCATATCTATAACTAATAAACCCAAAGCTTTCTGAGTGACCTCCAAAATTTTGATGCAACCTTAGTGTCACGATCAAAAAATAATCGATACCGGTATCCATGCCTTGTTACAACTATTCCTTAGTAACATTCTCGCTAGTTTTCTCCAGAGGTCCATTTCTTTCAATGGTATAAAAATTGCAGACTTTGTAAGACGTCACCGATTACCCAAACGTGTCATACCCTTGTGATTGACTTAGGAAGCTTTGTGACCAAACATCCATCCGTGATAATGTCCCACTTCCATTTGATGTAAATCTTCGGGTTGAACCCAACAAACCCGATTGTCACTGATGTTCTGCCTTGACTTAGCACAGGTCAAGCACTTGCTAACATAGGTGGCGATATCATTCTTTCAAAATAGGCCACCAATATAGCCTCATTACGTCTTGATACGATTTTCTCAGGAACCTAGATGGATAGAATACTTTTCGATTTGTGGGACTCGTGCATGATCATGATTTCCCAAATCCGTCCATTAAACAAGGAAACAAATACCACCGACTCCTGCTATTGAGGCATAGGGATTCCTCCTTACGAGGTTTCCAACTTTCTGTTCTAAGTGCCTCTGGAAATTTAGCATTTTCAACAGCAAACCTCCACCATCTCATTCGTGATGTTCTCTGATTTTCGTGCTTCATCTGAGCATTCAAGATTGCTTAGGAAGATCAAGCTAATGTCATGACTAAAGCTCGAACTCCTTAACGGTGGGTTCCCGTTCTTTCCTGCTCAAAGCATCAGCAACGACATTTTCCCTTCCCTGGGTGATAATGAATATCGCAACGTAACACTAAGCAACTCTCTAACCAGCGCGTTGTCCTCATGTTCAACTCCTTCTGATTAAGAATATGCTGTAAAACACTTATGATCCGTGAACCCGAAACGACTGGTGATACCAACAGATAGTGCCCCCAAATTCTTCAGAGCCACCCTACTTACTGCACCAAGTATCCAGATCATGAGTAGTATAGTTTCTTCTCATGGATCTATAACTTGCGTGATGCATAAGAAATAACCTTTTCCCATTGCATCAACCACAGCCGCCCAAAAACCCGTGATCAAAGCATCGCAGTATACGATAAAATCTTCACCTTCCTTCGGGTAAAAGCCAGAATTGGTTGCAACTACACAACTTCTTGCTATCAATAACTGGAACGCTGCTTTCTTGTTTGTCACCCCACTCAAACTTGAACCTTCTTTTGAGGGAGCTTGGGTCCTTGTTTGCGATACTTTAAAACCCTTCAATGAACATCGATAATACCCAGCAAGACCACAAAACTGACGAATCACCGTTGTGTCACATGAGATGCCCAATCTATTAACGGATACGATCTTGGCTGGATCCACATGAATGCCTTATTATTAATCAGTGACCGAGGAACATACTTGGGAATCCAAAATTCACACTTTGGAAAATTTTGCGTCCAACTCTCTTTCTTCAACAACTCTAATATTACTTCAAGATGTCTTCGTGCTCTTGCTTGTTCTGAATAATCAAAATATCATCAATAAAGACAAATTACGAATTTGTCCAGATAAGTTTGCACCCTCGGCTCATGATGCCATAAACACAGCAGGTGCGTTGTCAAACCAAACGGCATAACTAGGAAAACATAATGTCCATAACGAGATTTTGAAGCGCAGTCTTCGAGAATCTTCTCTATCTTCTTGAACCGATCCTCAATTGTGATACCAGACCTTAGGTCCGATCTTTGGAGTATTACACTCTGACCCTTGAAGTTAGATCGAAATAAGTCTCAATTCCTTTACGCGATAACGTTCTTCACCGTTAGTTTTGTTTAGTTCCCAATAAGCTATGCACATCTGTAACGATCCATTTTCATCTTGACGAATAAAACTAGAGCTCCCCAAGGTGACGAACTCAGGTCTTATAAAGCAATTGACGGAAAGCTCTTGTAGTTGGATCCCGCCAAATTCCTTCATTTACTGATGGGGATCCAATGATAAGGTGCCACGTCTACAGGTGCAGCACCAGGTACTAGATCGCTGTGAAATTCCACTTGTCTGGTATGTAACGACCTGGCCAAGTCCTCGGGAAATATACTTCGGAAAATTGATTTGACGATCGGTACATCTTTGGCAGTTGCTTCTTTTTTGACTTTGTCTCCAGTCTCCTTGATGGTAAAATGTGCCAAAAAGACGTGACATCCTTTTTGCAGATACTTCCGGTCTTTTGGTGCAATAGATGATGTTTAATCGAGTCCTGCGTTATTTTCCTACTTCCTTCTCCTGAAAAATTAAGATTTCGCTCCAAAGGAATACGAACGATCTCTTAGCACAGTCCAATAACGCTATGGAATTTCGCAACCAGTCCATGCAATTATGAACTGTCATAAGTACTCCCATTCCACATTACTACAGGCATTAGGTTGACCTGAAAACGGAAGGTTTCAGAAAATTTATACGGCCACCCCGTAATACCGTATTTACCCAATTATCACCATCAGCTAATTCAAACGTTATAACCATGATTCTAATGTATTGGGGCAATATAATCAAAGTACTAAATTGAGTAGACCACGAAACTTCTATCTGTACCAGTATCAAATAAAAGAAGCACAAAACAACGGTTGTTTAGGAGAAACAGTACCCGTCAGAAACACCGTTGCTGCTGTCAGGGTTTTGCCCTCAACTCCACTTGCATAAGCCCTGGCTACAGCGTTGCCATTATCCCTGGTTTCTTGTTCATCCACTAGGGGCGGTCCTTCTTGAAGTGGCCTGGAGTCCACACTCAAAGCAAACGATGCAATAGGTATTTAGCCCCTTGGCCTCTCGGGTTGTTGATGTTGCGTTGTTGTTGTTATTGTTGTTGCGGTTGTTGTTGTTTATTGTTATTGCGGTTGATGTTGTTGTTATTTGCAGTTGCAGCCGCTCCTACATCCTTGGCCAAGTGGCCAAGCTTCTAGCAGTTATTGCATGTTGGTATACAAGGACGTAATGGTTGAATTACACTTGGGACATAGAGGTTTAGTCCCTTATACGGTTTTCTTGTCACCGTTCCCATCTCCCCGTCAAGCATAAAAGCCCTTCCTGTGTTTCTGCCTTTTGTTTTGTGTTGGTTTTTGGTATTTCGAGGATGTCCCTCAAAACATCCTCTTGTTTTCTGCCTGTCCTCTCCAGCAAAAGTTTCATTCTCTTATCCATTAATTCAGTCTGCATCTCAATGGCCTCTTTGCATGGTTTTTGGCTTCGATGCCACAACACTTGATAAATCAGGTCGGCTCCCACCGACAAACTTTCTATTTTTCATCTCTTCAGGGAACCTCTAGTAGACAGCACTGCCAGATCCTGAAACGTGGTTTTAAGGTCTCCCACCCACAACGGTGCCTTTAATACTTTTATGTTCCCCACATTTCTGCCTCAAGTCTTCTGATTTCATTCCTCGGATAATATTTAGTTTGTCATCTTCTTCTTCAAGTCAGTCCACTGTCAAATGCAAAATGCAAAACATCATTAGTCACTGGTTCCTAACATGTGAGTTCCACCATGTTAGAGAAATCCCCAGAAGAGTAAAAGTGGCAAACTTCACTTGAATCTCACGTGCAATTACTTATGCGAAAAAGACGTTTCCATCCTCTCAAACCATTGGGTCAAGTCGACCACAATCCATCTGTTCCACCTAAGAATAAGGGTTGATATTTCATGAAGTCTTGATAAGTGCACTCACGAACAGCGCGTTCATATCCTTCTTCACATCCTGTTTCTCGGAGGTATGGCTTATCATCGCCAATTTCGGGTCGAAGCACGTGCGCCAATAACAGTAAGTGACACCTTATCGATCATTGCCAGAAGTTGTGCACTGGTGACCGAAGGTTGCGGTATGGTGATTTGTGACTGGTTATGTGATGCATTTGGGTTAACCTCGTGGGCCTCCCTTGGTGTGCCCATATTCTTAACTCCTAAAAAACATAATACACCTTAAGATTCAAAAATCTTAACCATAACCCATGTATACATAAATAAATAAAACGAGATCCAGGCACAAGTTAAAATACACAACAGTATTGAAATTAACTAAAATCGACATTCATTACCAATAAATTCGATTACCATATAAAACATAATCATATCCCTTCCATATAAATACATGGAAAAATAATACATGATTGGTTTTAATACAAACGATCACAACAGACTTAGTGTTACAAGACAAAATAACCTAAAGCCATACTAGCCGAGATATACTCGTAATACTTAGTAGGCTGTACAAAGTAGCCGATACATGAACAAAAGATCTAAACAGAGTAGCTAGACAAAACAAAAGATCTATACAGTCTGCTAGCTGGGAATAACCCATAATACTTAACAGACTGTATAGTAGCTACAGTCATAACCCAGTCTAGAACCGCTGACAATGGCCTCCTCTAGGTAGCTTTGGCTCTCAGGAACCTTAGCATGTCCCTGCTGTCTCTGAAGCTCGATCATCTGAGTCTTGAGGCTCTTCACTATCTTTAGTGCCTCCACTAACTGTCTCTGTCTCCGATGGTCTGCTTTTAGCAGATCTGAAATCACCGACTGTCTCCTACGGTCTGCTGCCTGCAACTCAGTGATCTCGGACTGCTGAGCCATGACCGTAGTCCGAAGTGATATGCCGCCACAGAACGTAACCTGATTCGCACGCATCCATCGACTGGCCCAAAAGCGGCACGAGATACTCTTGCCTCACGACCTCCTCTGATCAGAGGTTAGTGCGTCATGGAATGGCTAATCCTTGTACAACATGTTGACACGGCTCTAAGTAGATCTCGTCAATCGTGCATCATCCAGCTGAGAATATAATGATCATCATCTCCTGGTCAACAGTAGTAAACAACTCATAACGCTCTGAATTGACAACCCTCTAGGGTGGTCGGTGCAATATCCTGGAAGGGGCCCCTTTTTTTTTTTTTTTTTTCCTACAAGGTCATCCCATGGTACTCCGTATACCCATAAGCCAAACTCTCTAGATGTCTGGCGTCCTGGAGCGGCATCTAACATATCAGCAAATCCATAAAGGTCTGCCCTAGCTGTGGCAGGTCCAACCTGCCTAGCAGTACCAGCTGCCGAACTCTCCCCGACCTTGTATCCAGGACCAGGAGTAGTAACGACACGGCCTCTTACGAAGGCGGTAAACAAATCTCAGGCATCTCAGTCTCATGAACAGGTAGAGCATCTCTCTGTCTAATCCCAGCAGCTCGGGATCCCAGAGATCCCTCAACATATGTAGGGCTAATGGGTGATGGTGGTGGTATAGGTAATGGTGGAGAGGGTATCTGAGGAAGTGGTGATGAGTATGGAGAGAGAGGTGATGGTGGTGGAGTAGGTAGGGCTAATACTCTCTCAGCAACTTCCTCGGAGAGGAACGGTGTCGGCGCCTGGGTTCGGATGGACATCCTAGCCGCGACGCGATAAGCAATGTATGGGTCCTGGTCAGCTGAATAAGCAACAGCTGCAGGCTCGGCAAGAGCTAATGCATCATCATCATCATCTCCTCTGTCCGCAGGATAGTCGGCTGGATCCTCCTCAGGATCCTCCTCGTCATCCTCCTCTAGGTCCTCCTCAGGGTCGGACTCCGGTATATACCCTGGTGACTGATGAGTAGGTGAGTCAGCAGCAGGCAGTGGCTGCTCCTCAGCCGGGAATACCTCATCGTCTACCGGTAAGAACTCCGGGTAGACAGGCTCCGGAACAAATGGTATGTAGATAGGTGAAGGTGGTGCCTGCTCTGGCTCCTCAGGGCCAGGCACATAATCTGGTGATGGTGGTCCCTCATAAATAGGTACCTCGACTCCTGGTGACCCCATATATAAATCATCCTCCGATACTGATGTGTATGTAATAGTAGAGTGCTCAGAATCTGACATGATCGTATCTGAAAAAAAATTAGCTTACATAAGTATATTAATATAAGACTATCATCCTTATATACGTAGTATATTATTAACACGTATATCAATTATGCATGTATATAGCCTAACCGGCTAATGCAATAATTTGTATATGAATACCCCGTAAAAACCCTTTTGTATGTATGCAATGTTTGAAAATGGTTATAGTCCAGCAAAAACATTTTGACCTGGTTCTCTATAACCTTGGCTCTTGATACCAATCTGTAACACCCCCAAAATGGGTCGCAGCGGAATAAGGATCCGGGGCATGTTACTTCAAGATCAACAGCACAAGATATATATAAGAACGACACAAAAGTCGTTTAAACTGATACATTGGATTTAAAAGATATATTACAAAAGCTTATAGCTTTACTTGTTCTTTGTTTCATATTACAAAAGACAACATATATTTCCCGAAACATGATACACATAAGTCTTTAACTGTACAATCCAAAACATCAAAATTGTTGGTGAATTCATAGGTTTAAGTATTTAAATTATGCAGGACCGCAAGATTTTCCCGTGATGTTACAACATATGCCAACAATCACAAACCCAGATTAATTGTTGGACTAAGTCATGACACGAAAGCTCACTATATTTGCTATTTTAGCGTTATTTTGCCCGTTACAGATGTTGTATACCGCAACACCAAGTCCGAATGGTCAACGTTCGTTCCTGGTGATAGCTTATCCCAAACGAGGAGGTTAATCCCAAAGATCTATTTATATCATTGCTCCCTCACATAAATGTAAATTCACAACTACATCTATGCAATTAAAAGGTTCATGAATAATGGGCTCAGGTCGGGTTATTGCTACTTAGGCAACACATTAATCAATATTACTTTCAAAACACTTGCGTCCATTTTATAAAACAACGTGGTTCCACCTATATAATAAAAAAATCAGTAAAACTGTAAAAAGTGGGGCTATGAAACTCACTTGAGTACAGATAGCTCAATTAATCTCAGATAAAAACGTTCAACAAGACGATATAAATGCAACTATTTAAATTAGAGCTTGTTATAAGTACTGGAGTACTTTCAGAACATCGAATATAATCTTATAGTGTTAACATCATACTATCGTCTCGGGCTATATAAATAAAGAGGTCATGACATGACGTAGAGGAGTTTAGGAACTTTTAAATCGTAAATTCCAACAATCTCATCGATACGCCATCGGAATAGAGGCTCATTATTAAACTCCCTTATTAATAAGACTTTGATAAACACTCAATATTCTATATTGCATAATCACGATAATCATTTTAGTAAATGTTATTTATAAATGAAAACTTTATAATATACTTTTCGTTAAAAAATGACCTAATTGGTCGTTTTTAAGCCCGTTGCTCGGTTTCTTACGTCAGTCTTCGTTGTTAAGCCGAGTGATCAAAATATTTACCATTTTATAGTTTTTAAAATTCTGGATGAAATAGTAAAATTACTGTTCACAACAGCTCATTTGTCGTTTAGGGTTTTATTAGCGTTAAGCTTGTTATCGCGATAACGTATTCGTTTTTTAACTCGATTTTAGTGATTCCTTCGTGTAGTTCTCGTTATTAAAAAAGGATTTATAACTATGTCACCAAATTTACTCACTTTATAATATTGATTTTTTACTGTTCATAGTTTATAAAATTACTTTTATAAACTTTAATTATCGAAAACGTCGTAGTTTATTCGTTATAGTTCCGTTCTTAACGATTCTTGCGTGTACGATCTCGTATCTAAAAGTTATATAATTATTTTAGTGTTTAAAAATAAAGTTGCTGTAATGATAGTAAACTTTTTATGAAAATAGTTTTATAAGTATTTATAGTCGTAAATTGATTTTTAAGTATTTTTTCGATATAGATCGGTTTTCAAGTTGCTTATCTTAGGAATCGTCATGAGGCGTATTATTTTGTAAAAATATCATTACTACTGTTCTAAGATTCGAATTTAGGGACAAGACCATATGTATTTAAGTGGATAACTTTATAAAAAACTTGTTTTTATGTATTATTTATTAGTAGTTTACTATAAACTCTTTAACCAATATTTTTACTATGTTAGGTATTATAATAAGGTCTATTATATCCTAGTCCTTTTAATTTCATCTTTGTAACAAGGTTCAACCTTTTATTCATTATTTTCACATGTGAAGTTTAAGAAACCTTTAAAACCTAATTTACCTAACATTGTTATACTTAATCAAATATGTTAACATCCTTTTATTTTACTTTTCATGATATAGGACCATATGACATAAGATAAGGTATACAATCATAAACATAAATAATATCATTGTAACCTTATTAGAAAGTCATTAGTGGGGATTCTGGCTATATTTTTAATGGAACCATAAAATTATAAGAATGAAAGTAATGAGGATTTAAGAAAAAACCTTAGTAATGATGTAAGAGATGTTGAAATAAGTTCTAAAAAACCCGTGTTTAGTTTCATGAACAAAGCTTTAAGCTTTATAACCCAAAAAATTAGGTTTTCAAAACCTAATTTTCCTTTTTCTTCTTCTTACTTGAAAAGGATTGAACAATGCTTCCCAACACCTTAGAATACCTTAAGTATGTTGTGTATAGGGTTGTATATACTTAGAAAATCAAAGTGTGGATTTGTTTTTATGGCTATATGTTGCCGTGAGTTTTGGGGTGAAAAAGGGAAGAGAAAAATAAATTTTGCATGTAAATAAGAAAGGTAAAGATTACTCATGCATGCATGGCTATTTATAGTATAAATATCTCACTAACTTAACCATAGTTACTTTTCTAACCTAGTTTGTTTAAACAAGTCAGTTGGTAAAGTGTGTAAGAGTTACTTTATGAAATATCTAGATATTATTTTTAACTTGTAAAGTCTTGGTCTCATCCATCTAATTTCGGCATATATATATATATATATATGATGTAATTTTTAGTTATTTTGAGTATTGGGTATAATCGTGGGTATTTGATTAGGCGTAGTTAGATTTTAGAACTTCCGGGTATTATGCCTAACGTTATTTTATATGAAACGTAAGATTATTTTACGTAGCGATAAAAATTTAATGAACAAGTCATTACTTATCTAATACTATCATTAAACACAGCTTGATACAAAAATTATTGTTTAATGCACGTTTACATTGTATTGATCATTTTATTTTACGCGTATTTAATTAAGTTTACGGTTTAAGAGTAATCGCGTTGGTAAAACCCTAACAAAAATAAAATATGAATTTCCATAATGTCATACCTATGACCTAAAATACGAGGTGTTATATTCTGTTGACCATTGATAATCATAGTGAGGACCTCTGCGACATTTAGCATCAAACAAGATATTGTTGTTGAAAATCATGAAAACTTGGTGGAAAAGCTTGTGCAAAGTTTTAATCAAAGTTTTGATCGAATCAGGTGTTCGGGTATTAGAAATAATAAAAATAAAACGGAACTTGTGTTGGACAATTCGTAACCATTGACGCCTCGGTTTAACATAACTCACAAGGACATGCTCGAGGTTGTGGAGGTGGGTTAAAAATGTTAGGAGAATCATCAACAAAGTTAGGTTTTGAAACTTCTCTTTCGAAATAGCACGTTGGGTTAAATCTTGGCAAAGTTTGCGAAAGTTTATCACTGGTTTGATTACATGGCTCCGGTTTAGAAATAATTGGAACTTTCGGTGGGCAATTATAACCGTAATGAGCACCTTTCCCACAAAACTTGCAAATGCATTGTTGACAAAAAATTCCACTTAATGAATCACCGCACTCGTAACAACAATTTTGGTTTAAGAAGGGAGGACCTTGCGAAGACTTTACACCGGGGTCTTGATTGACAACGATTGGCTCTTGAAGAGCATTAATAACGTTGGTATTGTCATCGGATGATTCGAAAGTATCTTGAGAGTCTTGGAAAATTCCATTTTCAACACAATATGTAAGCAAATCTTCCTCGAATTTCTTTCGTAAAAGAGCACATCCACGACAATACGGACCATCAACCGGGGTTCCACACTTTGCACAACACGGAGAGGAGTCGGGTTCGGGAACAAGAATCTTGTTTTCAGATTCCTATGAACACATTCTCTAGTGTACAAACTTCCACAAGACGAGCATTCTTTAATTGCGTAAAGGGGATTCAAACGATGAGACGCCATAAGAATTAAACATAAAGAAGGATGTGAAAAAGAATTAAATGAAAAAGAGGTTTAAGGAGATTATTTTTGGTTTTTCGATTTTTTAAACAACATATTTTATTTACGGACAAAACGAGAGGACAAACTTAAACCAAATAAATCAACTTTACTTTACGGTAGCTCTTAAAAAATGCTTTCTTAAGGTGGCCGTTATTTCGTAAGTAACACAAATGGCAAGTTTTTGAATCTTTTGTTCGATTTGGGAACTTTGCAAGTTCACCGGAACTTATTTATGATAATACCTCGATTGAGGATATTATATGTTGGTGTTCTTTTACCAACTTTATGTATTTTATTTCTTTTTAAGGACAATTTTTTATATTTTTGATTTTTTTTATATGTTGAAATGATAATTATACTAAAAAGAAAAGGAAAATATTTTTTTTACTTTTTATATTTTTTTAATTTTTTTTTGGGTTTTTGATTTTTATAACAAAAATATAACTTTCGTAAACGAAAGGATCTTCAAATCAAATTCAACAAACGTAAACGAAGGAATCTTAGTCCCCGGCAGCGGCGCCAAAAATTGATTGTTAGTTTTTTTATACACTATATTATATTAATACACAAAAGTATAGAGAATAATTCCCAAAGTAGCCCTCTAGGAAAATTCTTATACAAATATATAATAATTTAATATAAGTATGTTTAGGGAAGAATGCTTTCCGGCCGTTCCCAACGACTTGTGAAATTGAGACAACGCTTTAGTTTGGATAATGATTTGAATAAGAGCAAAGAGAGATTTGATTATCTATGACTACTAATTAAAAGCAACAATTAATAATAGAAACACGAAAGCAATTCATCATCAAGAACAATTAACGGGGAAACAAATAAACAGCGAAAAAAAGCAAAGTACATTAAAAATTAAACTCTAAAAATGCAAACAAAATTTACTAAACATAAAATAAGACTAAATAAAATTTTAAGAAATAAAAATATATTTTGTGATTATTTTTTAATTTATTATGATATATAAACTTTTTAATATAATTAAAATCTAAAAAATAGAAATTAAGTCCTAAAAATTAAGAAAAAATGATTTTTAAACTTAGAAAAATCTAAAATATTATAAAAACTCAGAAAACTATTTTTAACTATTTTTAAAATTAAAATTAAAGGCTTAAGAATGAAAATAAAAATCTAAAAGTGATAAAAATGATTTTTCTGAATGTAAATCTAAAAGTATTTATTCTAAATCTAAAAACTATTTTTTTGTATTTTTCTGAAACTTTTTTCTATTTTCTATGATTTTTCGAAAATTAAATCCTAAGAAAAATGATTAAAAATAATCTACTTAATGGAAAAATATGAAAAATTCAGGAAAAATACTAGGCACTAGCAAGAATTAATGAAAAATAAGAATAATCAAAAAGCTAGCTAGTAAAATAAGCTGAATATGCTCTAAAAGCTTCGGCTTATTATTAAAAAGGAATTTGAAAATGACTATAAGAGTTAAATGAAAAGGAATGAGGTTGGATGAGCTATTGAAGCACAATGGTTAAGGTGTTGGGTGTGTGAGCGTGAGGTTCTGGGTTCGAGTCCCATGCACAACTTTTTGGAAATTTTTTTATTTATTTTTGAATTAAAGCTTAAAACTTATTAAGCAAACATTTCTGAGCACTTTTAATAATAGGAGTATAAGTAAAAATTCAAATTAGCTCTTCTAAGAGTTTATAAAGAAGTGTTCACAGAATCAAGCTTTAAGGGATTCTTGTAATCTAATTTACTTATTGCTTTGCAACAAAATTCATTTTAAGCTAAATTTGTTGAAAACAAATGAAGTTCCAGGCAAGGCTTATGATGTATATAAGCTATTTTCAAACAAGCTTTCTATACTAGTACCACATTTATTTCTAACTAAAATGATGATCAAAGTGCAAAACATCAACATTGATTCAAAAGTTAAAAAGGCTAAAAAGAGCAAATAGCTTTAACATAAGCTTAGCTTTTGGAAACTTAACCTACCACTTATAAGCTATGAATCCAGATCATGAAAACAAGCATTATAAGCTAGAAATTCAAATTTAAAAATGACTAGGTTACTACTTGTTCTTTGACTTTTTGCGTTTTAAGAACTTTTAAAGCTAAATGTTACCTAAGTGATTAAGCTAGAAATTGAAACAATTGATTAATCTATCTTTAATATTCTAATCTATAAGCTAGTGAATTTAGATCCTAAAAACCCATAATTAACTGGACTAAATGAAGCTAGAAAATTCAGCAGTAGTAACTGATGTTACTACTGCTAATGCAATATGCAAAAGCACCAAATCACTAATGCAGGTGACCTTTTTGTCAAGACTGCTAACACCACTCCTAAATGAGGCGTGTCTTGACCAATGCCAAACACAACCAAGCCTTGGATAGCTTGGCTTCAAAATTTTCACAAGCACACTCAAAGGGAATAAATCCCCACCAAGTCATTTCTTATCAATTAAGATAATCAGGCTTAACCAAAGAAAAAATTACAAATAATTGTGACTTAAAAGGGTAAGAAATAAAACTTATTCCAAACACTCCTTAAATCCTTGACATATTTAATTGTAGCCTTATCAATTTAAATGTCCACTTAGCAAAATTTTTACTACCAGATATTCACTAGCTTAAAATACCCTAACAGTCTTAAATCAACAATTTACTAAAGTTGAAATCAAGGGTCTACATAATGCTAAACTAAATTTTTTGGTTTTTTATGATGTTTAAAGGAAAACTATGAAAAAATACTAAGCTCTAACATATACTAGCTAAAAACAGATAGTAAAACTTGATTAATAGCAAAAATGAATCACAAATAAAGCCTAATTATGGCAATAGATGAAGCGTTTAACTACATATGCAATAGGTAAAATCTAAGAGATCTATTAAGCAATGTCAAGATAGAATTTAAGTAAATTAAAATTAAAAAGGAAAAACTAACAAGACCTTTAGCTAACAGTAGCATAAGCTCAAATAGCATCTACACGGTTATGTTTTATCCATATGATAAAGCTAGTAAGTCCATGAGAGCTCTTCCAAACCTAGCTCCCTTTCCATAAGTCCAAGTTGAATTAGCAAGGGTAATTTGAGCTGATTTTATGTTTAAGATAATCACTAGCTTATAGACTAGTGAGAGCTAGACTGAGCTTATAGGAAGTGATTGGACTAGTAACTTGAATTTTGAAAGTGATGAGAGCTTTAGAAATGAAAAGAGATTAATGAAAACTAAAATGCTTTTATTAATGACTAACTTGATTACATTACTTGAAAACAGATTACACTTAAAAGTAAATTACATTTGACTAAAAATTAAGCTAAAAGCTACTACTATTCTAAAAACTCAAAAAGAAGATTCTTCCCCGTGCGTTCTCTGTTTGTGTGCTATTTATAGCCACAAGTGAAGGTTTCTTAGGCTTCCTTGCTCTTTACCGCTCCCTCTTATATATTCCGGTACGATTCTTTAATCATTGAAGAGGTTGATTATGACCCTTGGATCACATACTAATCTCCACACGGATTGCAATGTGGCATCAATCGTTGATTTAAGACGTTTGTGCTTGTTTTTGTGAGTGATTGAAAGAGTAAAGTCAATCATTTTCCATTATGCTTTCTATTCACCTTCCACGTGTCTCCATAGCTTGGGTGAAGGCCAATATGAAGCTTGATGAGTTTACATTTTTGTCCTTGCATTTAGTACTAGACCTCTTGGAATTGTCCATTCAACCTTTGATTGAGAAAAAAGCCTCTTGTTTTTTACTATGTAAATGGGTTTTGAGGGTGATGTGAATAGTGAAGTGTTTTTTGAGTGGGGTCGCCATTTTATTAGTTTCTAACGAATTGGGTAAACGGGGCGTATTATAACTTTAGGGTTGGGAACTTAGTCTTGTTCTTTGTTAAACAAAAGTCTTAGTGTAAAATGATTTTTAATATTGGGCCAAAAAATGGTCCTAGACGTTTGTAAAGGGTAATGGGCTTTAGGTATTAATTGTGCAGTTTTGGATTCTTGAGGGACTGAATGTGTAACTTTGGGTTTTTGTCCTTTAGTGTTTGACTTTTGTTGACCCATAGTTGACTGAGAGCTTTGACTTTTTGACTTTGGCTTGATTTCCCGGCTTCTTTTGTACTCTTCTGTTTCCCGTGTCCGTGTTTGCCCGTTTTTGACGGTTTTCTTGTGATTTTTGTCTTATCCGTACCTGCATACACAAAACACAAAAACAAGCATATCTTTGCCATTTTTAGTATGTTTTTGGTCATTTAGGGTCATTTTTGGTGTTAATGGATATGTGTATTTAACACCTATCAGTACCCCTTATTTTGCTTGAACAGATTCTCCATATGCGGGTACGTTTTGACTTAACAACCGTCGTTCTAATTTTCCTTTCACTTCCCTCCATGATGGAAATTCTTTAGACCGCTCGTCTAATTATCGGCCATTGATACCGGACTTAAAGGTTCTGATGTTTCTATGCTTTCTTCTCGAAACTCACTTCTTTTGAGTATCGTTGGGTAAGATTGCCTTTATTCTATTAAGGCAACAAGAATGGTATTGGTCTCAATAAGTCAAATAGGTCTTGTTATGTAATAGGCTATTTTAGGCAGTTATCATCGGGCTTTGGTGTGTATTATGTTGTCCATGTTAAGGGTGAAAGCCTAAAGTTTTGCTAGCCCGGCCCGTTAAGAAAGCCCATGGCAACTAGAAGGCTAGGGTATTAATATCTTCACCACACTTGGTGATGGGTTGTTGGTTTTACATTTTCACACACACTTGTTGTTAACTTCCCATTATTTTTCTCTAATTCTAATTCTTGTTCTCTCTCTATTTCTTCTTAAGATTCATCTTATTTCTCGAATCTGGGTTAGACTATAGTTGTGTAATGGATTTTAAACAAAGTGGAAAATGTGGTTTATCAAGAGCTATAAGGGGCGTGTTTTTTTGTTTAGTGATTGCATTTCTTGAGTTTATGGTTTTTTTTTTCTTTGGTTCGAAATAAAGAAAAAGCAAGGGAAAAAATAACTTTGATCTTTGTTTCGTGGTTAAATGTGTTAAGGACTTAGTATTTTGGGACGTAGTTCACTTCCTATGCCATCATTACTAAGTGGTTTTTAACATCTCGTTTTCCTAGCTTACAAGAAAGTTTAAAAGATTTTTTTTGGACTGCGTTATGCCTATCTGAAGGGGTTGTCCGCGTTGCGTTATTGACAAAAAGTCATTGCGTTTTTTGTTAGCATCGTTGCGTTTTGTCACTAGTATCATTGCGTTTTGACAAGATTTCGATGCGTTTTGACAAAAGGCATTGCATTTTTATTGCATCGTGCGTTTTCGGAACTGTATCATGCGTTTTGATAGATTCGGTGACGTTTTTGACATAAGTCATTGCGTTATGATCAGCTTGTTGCGTTGTTTTTGACTAGCGTCATTGCGTTTGATAAGCTTCGTTGCGTGTTTAGATCAGAGTCATTGCGTTTGATTAGCTTGTTGCGGTTTTGAAGACCATCATGGTTTGACTAAACGTTACTCTGCCCAATTTATTTCTTTATTGCGTTTTTGAACAGATTCGTATGGTTGTGACAAGACTAGTTGCGTTTTGCCAAGATCTCGTTGCGTTTTGCCAAGAAGTTTGCGTTTTGACAAGACTCGTCTGTGTTTATGAGCAAGAATCGTTTGCGTTTTACCAAGAATCGATCGCGTTTTGTGTCAAAAAGTCACTGCGTTTGCTCTTAAGTTTTATTTCAAGTTGATATTTGCTCTGCGTTTTGTCCATCGATTGCGGGGGGGGGCCATTTCAGCGTGGTATTTGACGAATTTGGAATTATTAATCAACCGTTTTAATCAAAACATAAACATCAAGACAACAAACTTATAAAGCGACTTAGTACATCATTTTGGCTTAACATACAACGAATCAAACAAACTAATCAACTTAATATACTTGAAATGTCAAATTAATTATTCATTTACGGTTTTTCTTGATTTTGTAAAATCCGCGAAAGATATGATATCTTTTCTCGGTTTTTATCCAAGATTTGTAAATCCCGTGAACGTTAATTCTTTTTAACACCACAATCAAACACTTCATTATACACTTAAGATCCGATATCCATTTACAACAACATCTTTCAAATGTCACATTCAAATACCAATTTGCAACTCAAAACATCAAGTGTTCTTCAGTAATGTCCAGTTTTCTTCGTGTTCAAATTCTAAACATTCAAGAGAAGACAAACTTTCATGAAGTAGATGCATGCACAGTCTTTAAGAAATCAGTCTCTAATTTAGTTTCTCTCAGAAACCTTTACAGATTATGGCACGATGCCTATCTTCAAGGAAGTTTCTCTCAAGACTTGGATTTACTAGAAAAACAAACATCTTATAAAGATATACTTTTCTAGGACTGATTGCAAACGACTTTGACTGATTCCGAACAAAGTTTTGAAATGCTTCTCCATTCAGAATTCGCAAGAGCTTTAAGAGCCGTATGCAGAAATTATACAAGATATGAATGCTCAATTCATTTTACGATCATGATCTTTAACTTGGCTTCCCTCAGGAAATACATGCATGAGTTTTAATTCTTCATCAACAACGAACTCCACAATTGTTAAAACAAAAGAAGTTGATACAAACACAAAAAAGATCATTCACATCCAATTCCAGCATTGAATGTTAATTCATTGAAAGTTGATTTTGTTGTCATACAAACACTTTGTTTGAGGAAGAGAAAAGAAGTCAGTAATTCAAAGAATGCATCCAAAAAAGTTGTAAAGGAATGCAGCTTGGAATGTTGAAAAACCAAAAGATGTGCATGCAAATCCAAAATACAAGATGTCAAAAGCAAAAGAAAGATGAATGGAATATTTTTGAATATATTATTCACACCTTCAAGTTCTTTCAAAAGCTGGGACTAAAAGGCAAATCGCATCGAAATAGGATTTAAACGGGCATTTCGATGTCACTCTTTGGTCAAGATGTTGATACTTTCACAAGTACAATGCTCCTCAACATAGATCAACTACTAAAAGATTGACAAGATGAATTTCAAGAAGATGGATCCATTGGCAGCCTAAGCCTTTGGGTGGTAAAAACTAGTTTCCAGAAGAAGTTCATCAATTCAAAGTTTACATCTGGATTAGGACGTCAAATGATAACACGTATTTGTTGGAATACACCTGGACTCGAGGTTCTACACTTCAGAGATACACTACTCAAACACTGGGTTAATGTTAAGAAGTCCGTTGTGAAATTGAAAGAAACGTCATCAAAGACAGTATAAAAGAAGGGTGAATAAAAGACAGATGCAGATGCAAGAGAGTAAGATTGATACGGGTAAAGCATTGGATGCTGATTTGGTTGACACAGAAAGCATTAGGACAGACTTAACAGTGCAAGATGATAAACTGCAGGTCAGGGGAATGATACAG
The DNA here is from genome assembly GCA_026074375.1 of Tanacetum coccineum. Lineage (NCBI taxonomy): Eukaryota > Viridiplantae > Streptophyta > Magnoliopsida > Asterales > Asteraceae > Tanacetum > Tanacetum coccineum. The sequence goes on from BQNB010055590.1 coordinate 35,910, forward strand.
ATGCTGAATGTATAGATATCAGAACCATTTATGACCGAAGAAGCCAATGGTGAGGTACAAATGAACTGCTATATGCAAAATCTTTGCTCTAGGCACAAACAGAATACTGAGAAATCATGAAATCATTGTTGAAAGGTAGGTTGACTATTATCCTGAAACATGTCAAGTTAAAAGTCCCTATGCTTGATTCATCACTGATAACTAGACAACTGAATACTCAAAACAAATCACTCGAGTCTGAAAATATTTTGCTCAAAGAGACAGTTGTCCAATTTCAAAAAGATTTTAAGAATGGATGCACCATTGCATTGCTCTCGAAACTTAAATATCAAAAAAATAAAATCTTTAAAATCAGGGCAACATGGTCAAATTTTAGATATGAAAAAGTTATAAAGCCAAGTTTGAAAAGGAATTTGATGTACTTGAAAACAATGAACATCGAATTCAAACATTAGTGGTCGGTACATTACGTAAGGGAAATGGGAGACCTCTTTGAAACAGCATTACAAAGATTTGTTATTGAATTCTATTAAAATCACGAGATCTTTGACACAGAACGACAACATCTTTGTTGCTTAATAATGCTGAATTAAAAGCTCAGATTCAAGGAAAAAGGTTCCTTTGCAATTGCTGCTTTAAAAAAAGTACTTAAGGAAGTTAGTTAAAAGGGAAACATGTGTAGTTACTAAGTTTGATAAAAACATCAGTCTTGGGGAGACGGTGGGTGTTACTCACACTTATGAAACAAACTCAGTTTTTTGTTAGGACAACTTAATGCGTTTTTAAATCTGAAGGGGTCAAATGTCAAAACACGGTTTGGCCTCCCAAGTTGTTTCAATTGTGAACAAGAATTTGTCAAAAACCCAGTCATAACATTATTTGCCTAAGAAACGAATCCACCTTTGCAAAACCTGATCACATGATTGCATTTAGCATTAGGAATAGTTTAAGAACATGCAAAGTTTAGTACAAATGACATGGTTCAAAATCACTATCTAGATTGTAGCTAAGAAAAAGATGACAAGAAAGAGATAGGGAATACTTAACAACTAGTGTGCCTACTTCTGCGAGCATTTCAAACCACTATGATGATAGGAAACAAACCTAGGGGCACAATCAAATATCTAGGAGTTTGCTATATCTAAGAGTAGTTGCGTTACGGATAAGGCTGTGCCAAAGCAGATCACTCTACGAGTTTTAGTTCTTTTTCAGATTCCAAAAATCTTTGTTTGTTTTAATGTCAGAGTGTGTCTTTAATGCAAATCATGATGCTTATATAAAAAAACTCATGAAGGAAGTAAATTCATGTGCTAAGATTCAATCCCATAAGACCAGAAACAGTAACAAACCCGTAGATCAAAAGAATCATACTCAGAAACCTAGTAGGCAGATCTTCACAGGACATAGGTTTTCTCCTAATAAGACTTCTGTTGTGTATGAGAAAACATCTCCTAGATCTAATCTTAGGTGGAAACCCACGGGTAGGATTTTCAAATCTGTTGGTTTTAGGTGGATTCCTACAGAAAAGTTATTCGACTCTTGCACAAGCAAGGTTGATAGTGAACCCCTACATGGTTCAAATGTAGATATCCCTAATATTCATGAATGCAAATAAACTCTGGATGTAAGTGCAGGTACATCAATCAATGTTCAGAAGGAATAAAGTCTTGATTTAAGTGCAGGTACCTTATGTAATGTCAATAAGGAAAATCTCAAAGTATGGTTACTGAAAAGGATGATATCTCAGAAACCATTGTCAAAGTGGATTCACAGATGATGATACAGTAAGATGACGTTTGAACACATCAGTTTAAGCCTCGATCCTAAATGTCAAAGATGACGTTTGATCACACCAGATCAAGCCTCGAACCTTAATGTCAAATAGCGTCAGATCACGTCAGTTCTGACCCCGGTCCACAATGTTCGACAACGGTACTTGAACAAGACAGTTTAAGTCCCGGTCCACAAAGTCAATAAAATGTTCCTCAAGTAGCGGAGACAGTAACAACGTTAAATGAGCTGGAATTGCTATATAGTCCGATGTTCAATGAATTACTCAATGGAACTTCTCCTGTTGTGTCAAAGTCTTCCGCTGTACATGCTGCTGATAATCCCGATAAATGTTAACAACATAACACAACACTTCTACAACAACCGATGTTGAAGATCCACCTCCATTGAACATTCAATCAACACATCAAACTCCAACTCAAGTACCAACTGTCACTGCACCTGAGAACACTATTCAAGCAGAAACCAATACAAAAAATGCATAATTTGACGACGATGAATTTATCAACATCTTCAGTACACCGGTACAAGAACAAGGGGAGACATTGTCTCGTCATGTTGATACGTCAAACATGCATACTTTCTATCAACACCATCCTTCCGCACAACGTTGGACAAAAGATCATCCATTAGAACAAGTCATTGGAAATCCGTCTGAATCAGTGGGAACAAGACGTCAGCTAGAAACAGATGGCGAGATGTGTATGTTCGCACTCACCGTGAGTCGAACCGATTGAATCAATGCAGGAAGAACTTCATCAGTTTGATCGATTAGATGTATGGGAATTAGTCGACAGACCACTTTGCAAAATGTCATTTACTTAAAGTGGCTCTGGAAAAACAAACGTGATGCGGAAAATACTGTTATTCGCAACAAATCTTGTCTTGTCGCTAAGGGATATGCTCAAAAGGAAGGAATTGATTTCGAAGAGTCATTTGCACCAGTTTCTCGGTTGGAAGCTGTCCGGTTGTTCATTGCGTATGCTGCACACAAATCCTTTATAGTATACCAAATGGACGTTAAGACAGCATTTCTTTACAGACCTCTAAAGGAAGAAGTGTACGTAAACCAGCATTTCTTTACAAGCACCAAGAGCGTGGTATGATGAACTCTCTAACTTCCTAGTATCCAAAGGATTCTCAAAAGGTTCTATTGATCCAACTCAGTTCATAACTAAACATGGAGAAGACATGTTGCTTGTGCAAATTTACGTTGATGACATAATTTTTGGTTCTACGAACTCAAAACTTTCAAAACAATTTGGAAAACTAATGCACAGCAAGTTTGATATGTCTATGATGGGGGAGCTGAAATTCTCTTTAGGAATTCAGATCCACCAATC
>BQNB010055591.1:0-39043 GCA_026074375.1 Tanacetum coccineum
ATGCTTAATATACTTCTCCCAATAACTCATTATGCTTCCTCTACTTTCAATAGTGTCATTTCACACGCTGGAAATTGTATGATAACCATAGGACACTGCTGTTCTTTCTTGCTTTAATGACTGCATGTGCAGATGGTGCAGCTGCAGTACATTATCTGATGCATAATTCTGTGTTGCTTTGGGAAACGAAAGTTCCAAGTAATTTTCTGTTGTTCGTAGATGCAACAACACCAAGCTTGAACATTTCATAGTATTACAACTATAAAGGCTTATATATAGATTAATATTTGACTCCGATGTCACCATATTTGAGTCTAGTAGAGTCGAAGTTGTTGCAACAGTTCTGGATATAGGCAATAGATGCCTTTGTTAAGATTGTGTATGTATCGAGAACATTGCGAGTCTAATGGGAACATTGCGTTGGGAACTTGATGACTGATTTTATGAGTGTGTACTATGTTGTTACTTTTTGCATCATACGTGTATATGAAAGCTTCCTGTACGGAATGAGTAGACGACATTACACCACAAGAGTAAGTATTTTTATTTAACCATGTACCATGGACCATGGCCACATGTGTGTGACCATCATACACAGTCGAAGACACAAATTACACTTACCTTTCTAACTCGAAACTAGAACATAACACAGCAGATTTATTCAACCATAGACTAACATTAGCTATTGGACACACACGAGTTTCAGTTGCGTCATATTGTTGCTCTAGTGACCACATGTGCAGCTGGTGCAGCTGCAGTTAGCACCACACTTGCACTTGCCATCGTTCTCAGCTGCAGGAACCTCCATCACAATAGTCTCGACAGTACTGCAAAAATAATAGAAAGTTATTTGTACTTTCTTTTGATAACATAAACAAACTTAACCAATGGAATTACCTTTTCTGAGTCTCGACAAGGGCGACGTCATATCCGTTTCCTTTCTTGCTGCAATTCAAGTCTAAGTTAGTGTGAAAATAGAAGTTCTAAACTTAGAATTAGACGTGGCAAAATGACTGGTTGAGCATATTGGGTAACGGGTCGGGTTGGGTTGACTAGAAACACCTTTTTGTCTAAATGTTATAACTTTTTATAACTATATTTTATTTCAATAATAATATAATTTGTTTGAATAAAATTTTATTTCTCTTAAATTACACTTTGGACGACTTTCGACCCAATAATTTCTGAATGGGTCCAATTGGATTGTGTTTTTATCTCGAACGGGTCAAACAAAAAAAAGACAAAAGGGGAATGGGTCGAATGGTTCAAATGAGTTGTATGTCATACAAGAACAGAAGGTAAATAAACATTAGATGAAACATACTTTGTAACTGATACTTAGAATGATGATATATACACATGGTCATGTTACTTACGTGCACGTGCTCTTGTCATTGCAGTCACAGTTGGTGCAGAAAGACATATTTAGTAATTTGAAGTAGCAAAGGGGAACTTGAATGTTTGAAACTTTGGATTTGCTATATTTAAAAAAGGCTTGTGATGATCTGGTATTTATTACATGTGATGGTCATGGTCACGGGTCATTGGGACCGATTGTGAAACCCGACATGGAATCTGCATAAAGGTTGCAATTTTATGCCAGGCCATCCAATTTCATGGTACTTTATCAGCATATATTCCTTGAATAATGAACTTTTATTTAGCAGATATTTGCATAAGATTGGTGTAGTCTTAAATTCCTCTGTTTTCATTTTGGAATATTTGCAACATTGGATGGTTAACATGTGAGGCATGATACGGCACGGAGTTGTGAAAAGGTGTGGTGCTATATTCCTGTTTCGATTCTGATATGATAGAAAGCGCAGTAAACACTCCATTATTTCCACATCATATATGGTTCATTACATTGTTGGGAATATCTATTTATGTTTGTTTGCATCATTTGATAAAATCCGGAAAACTGTTGAAAACCCTCAAATGTTAGGATCTTAAATCAGTTGTGTATTTTGTTCTTCCGGTTCATTAGCAACATGACAAGTCCTTTGTTCATATTCACATTTTGCCCATTATTTTCTTGCCTATGATCAAAGTTTTTGAAACTTTAAACGTTCCAAGCGATCCCATATTATCTAGTACTGTACGTATTAAACTTAACCCTCAATGGTATTGTTTCCACGACGAGCAGAAGAGAATGGAACACCAACCCGAAAATATTAAGCAACTACAAAATTTCCTAACCTGAAAAAGAAAATATGAAAAAACTACAAATTAAAAAAATCAATGGAGGACCCAATCGAGAAAGAGGTCAGGGTTGAGTCCCAATTCTAGCCGAATCACTATGACAACTCAGTCAGCATTCACGGGTGCATAGGGTTAGGGTTTCTTGGGTTATTTAACTTTTTCTGAAAATAATCATTTATATTGTTTTTAAGGAAATTAGGACTTCAAATTCTTTTTTTAGATATGCTAATGTAATAATTTCCTTTATTAAAATCATATGATATTATTAAGCGTTTTCTGAATATATATAAAGAATCAGCTCAGGGAATTGCTAAAGAAAAGTATGGATGTTTTCGCGTGGGAACCGGCCGATATGCCAGGAATACCAAGAAGGATCATAGAACACTCCCTGAATGTTAACCCCTTGGTAGAACCCGTTGCACAAAAAAGAAGGGTTATGGCATACGATCATACCCAGGTTGTAAGCAAGAAGGTGGAAGAGTGGGTTAGCGCAGGAATAGTCCGTCCAGTGAGATACCCTACATGGATATCAAACCTGGTGCTCGTAAAGAAAGGCGACGGAAGTTGGAGGATGTGTATAGACTTCAAAAATGTCAACTCGGCATGCCCAAAATACTACTACCACCTGCCGGATATTGACGGAAAAATAGAGTCGGTCGTGGGATTTCGATACAAATGCTTGCTAGATGCATATAAGGGATACCACCAGGTGCAGGATGGCACAGGCTGATGAAGAAAAACCACGTTCTACACGGACTGGGACATACTGCTACAGCGATACATTTCGGGCTCAAGAACTCCGGTGCTACCTATCAAAGACTGGTGGATACAGCTTTCCAATCCCAAATCAGGAGGAACTTGGAGGCGTACATGGATGACATGATCATCAAGAGCAACAACGAGAAAGTCTTGATCAAAGACATCGCCGAGACATTCGACAACCTCCGAAGGATCAACATGAAGTTGAACCCTAAAAAAGTTCGTATGGGGTGGAAGGACGGAAAAGTTATGGGGTATATGGTCACCTCAAGGGAAATCCGGCTAACCTAAAGAAAACCAAGCCCTCGCGCGCATATACAATCCCCTCGGACATTTAAAGAGATGCACAGCCTGAGTGGAAAGCTAGCTGCACTAAAAAGATTCTTGTCTCGGTCTGCTGAAAGGTCGTTACCTTTCTTCGAAACATTAAAGGACATAACGAAGGAAAACAAGGACGAATACCGATGGACTAAAAACGCGAAAAGGGTGTTCCAAGAGATTGAAACAGGTTCATAGTAGAGCTGTCATTGCTAACCACCCACGAGTAAAATCGAAAACACTATAGTATACCTGGCAGCGGCAACGAAGGCCGTAAGTCCCGTATTGCTAGCCGAAAGAAAGGGGGCCACAGTGTCCGATACACTACGTAAGCAGGACTTGGAACGAAGCCGAGAGGAAACTAGGCTTATTAGAAAAAAATGGCTTGTCATTGTTTGCACATGTCCAGGAGGCTACGAAGGTACTTCGAGGCCCATCCCATTAAAGTCATAACGGATCAACCGCTTAAACAGATATTAAACAAAGCCCAGGCATCAGGGAAGCTCGCTAAATACTCAGTGGAGTTGGGGGCATACAACATTGCTTACGAGCCAAGAAGCGCCATGAAGGGACAGGTTTTAGTGGACTTCTTGTCAGAAGCACTTGGTAGAAACACCCACCGAGGAATTCTTTCGGAATGCTGGGCCAGTGTCGCAAGGTTGCTATGGAAAGATGGACCTCTTTACGATGAGGCATCGAACAGTAAAGGATCTGGGGGTGGTTTAGCGTTATCGCCCCAGCGGGTGGAATTACATAACGCCTCGGTTGAATTTCGCCAGCATAAACTAATGAGGCAGAATACGAGGCCTTACTTGCAGGGCTCCGCATGGCAAAAAAGATAAAGGTTTGAAACATAGACGAAAAGGTAGACTCAGAGCTGGAAGCAGTCGATCCAACAAAGTTCAGTGGCAAGGCAACACTAGCATGACTAAATATGGACCACAACAAAAGACTGTATTGCCGAGTTCGAAAGTTTCGCCATCCCAAACATACCCAGCAACGTAAAACTAAAAGCGCAACATTCTAAGAAGCTGGGCACCCATGCATTTGACCACTCATGAAGAAGGTCCTGGTAGAGGTGTTGGCGGAACGATTAACTGACCAGAAGGAAGTAGGGGCGATCGTGGAAGAAGAAGAAGACAACTGGATGACGACTATCATACGTTGTCTGGCAGACGGCGTGTGGCCGATAGACAAAGACGAAAGAAGAGCACTTAGAATGCTGAAAAATCTCTTCAGTACGTATTGAAGAGGGCGTTGCTCTTCAAAACGCTTATTTGGTCCATGTTAAGAATCGTTCTATGATTTGATCACATAGAATTGGGGCTGTGTTGAATAAAAGAAAACCTTGAAGTAACTTTGATTCGTGTTTATTATTTTTGCTGCATATACATATTATATCATTGTTACTTTGGGATCCTTAATGAGAACTAATCATTCTCGAGTCATAAAAACAATTTAACACATGCTCCGGTGCCGAGGCGTCCCAAAACGTTAATGACTTCAATCATGGCTCTGTGGCCATTTTACCAATGGGGAATGGACATCCTCGGGCCCCTACCGCAAGCCTCTAGAAAATTAAAATTCGTCAATGTAGCCATCAATTACTTTACAAAATGGATCGAAGTAAAACTGTTGCTCAGGATCACCGGAAAGGATGTAAAAAAGTTTGTACGGGAGAACAATGTGTGCCGGTTTGGGCTTCCTCGGATAATAGTCATGAATAACAAAACCCAATTTATCAATAACCCATTCAAGGGCTGGTGCGAGAGCCTAAATATTAAGCAGATGAATATGGCGGTAGCTCATCCGCAGGCAAACGGTCTGGTAGAGAGGGCTAACAAGAGTTTGATGGAGGGAATCAAGGTCAGGTTAGGAAGAGTGTGACTCGTACTTCCTTAAAACAAAGTAACGGTGAAACGCCCTTCAGCCTCACATACAGAAGTGAAGCCGTGATACCAGCGGAAATAGGAATGCCCACACACCGAACCTTGATGATCAAGGAAGATGAGAACGAGGATGAGTTACGCCTAAACATGGATCTCCTGCAAGAAAGAAGAGAAGCAGCGACAATAAGAGAAGCCAAGCATAAGACCAAAATGAAGTAGTATTATAATCAAAAGGTGAGACCAACGTCATTCAAGCCGGACGAATATGTGTTCTGAAGGAATGAAGCCAGTAGAGTGGAGGACCAGGGTAAGCTAGGTCCGAAGTGGGAAGGACCCTATAGGGTGTCGGAACCATACCAAAATGGCTCTTATAAGTTGCAAACAATGGGAGGAAAGGAGGTGCCTCGGACTTGGCACGCCATCAACCTTAGGAAGTGCTACGTATATGAGTTATTATGTTTAGAATTTCGAGGACTTGACGAATGATTAATGTAATAGTGGTTGTTATTTTTAATGAAGATTTCCTCCCATGTTAAGGAGAGGAATAATTTTCCTAAAAATGCAAAAAGTAGATATAATGACTTTATGGTTCCGGTAGGGATTAGCTACCCCGAACCGACTCAAGTAACCAATATCTACGCTACTTTTATCCCGACAAGTGCTTTACACTCTGGATGAGTCCAAGAGCCAATGGCCAAATGACGAACATTACTCGGAACGCAAGACGCTCCGGATGAGTCCAAGAGCCAATGGCCAAGTGATGTACAATACCCGGAACGCAAGACGCTCCAGATGAGTCCAAGAGACAATGGCCAAGTGACGTATAATACCCGAAATGCAAGCCGCTCTGGATGAGTCCAAGAGCCAATGACCAAGTAACGTACAATACCCGGGACGCAACGCAAGCCGTTTCGGATGAGTCCAAGAGCCAATGGCTAAATGACGTACAATACCCAGAACGCAAGACGTTCCGAATAAGTCCAAGGGCTAATGGTCAAGTGACGTACAGTACCCGGAACGCAAGATGTTCCGGATGAGTGCAAGAGCGAGTGGCCAAGCAACGCACAAAAACATACATGTGTACAAATAGTAAGGACACAAAGAAAAACAAACTAGCCACTAAATCCATTACAATCAGTCGAAGTACAGTTACAAAAAGGGGACAAATGTACGATGCACTTTAGTACAAACCACAAACTTCGCAGAATTAGTTTAATAACCTATACATTACAAACCACAAAAAGAGGAGGATAAGCCTTCCGATAAACTACTGCATATCTGCAGCGTTGCCACTCAGGGTGGGTCCCGTACCTTTCGGACACATATTCTGTAGGTCGCCCAAAGGAAGCCGGAAGGATTCAGCCAGCTTCTCCACATACGGATAACTCTTGTTAAAAAGAGAGTCAAACTCAGACATAAAAGTGGTCTTGCAGGCGGGGTCATAATCAGCGGAGGTGGCCAGGAATGCCTCAGCTTCCTCCTTGGAGCAAGCTGCCTTCACATCCTTTGACCATCCAGTGGCAATAGCCAAATTGAAAACGTCAGACATACTTTTCTTATACTCATCGCTGGATAGAAGCCTCTGAAAGACGGTGGGAAGCAGCTGACGAACATAGTTATGCCTAACAATTTCCGCATGACTTAAGTCCACAGTCAAGCGCTCCAGATCACCTTTCAACGTGCTAACAGCACCTTCGGCCTCGGGCAAAGAGGATGTTTTAGAAGCAAGATCCGCTTCTAACTGCTTGATGTGTTCTTCTCTCTCTCGGTCTTTATCCAAAAGGTCATCCCTCTCCTTCTCCATAGCAGCAAGTTTTTCAGTAAGATCCGCCTCCTTTCCGATACAACCCAGATGCACCTGCTGAAGCGCTTTATGATCTTCGGATAATTAACTTTGGCTTTGAACGGTGTCCAACAGCTGATTTCGTGTCTCGGTCAACCTATCGGAAACACCTTGACAAGACCGGTGGGACTCATATAACTCCCCGTAATCCTCATTCAATGCTTCATACCGCCGCAAGATGTCAATCTGAGCCAAGGCTCCGCGGCCAACGTTGAAGAGCCTGGTAATCACTCAGTCGGTTCTGTTGGTCTCGGACGGCGGGATTAGCCAAATAGATCATCATGTCCGGGCAAGACTCGACGTCATTCAAAATGGAGTGAGTAGTCAAGCTCTAGGCCGACGGGACAAATGGGATGCAAGTAAGGTCCGGTGTCGCCCCTATGATGTACCTTGCAACCAAAAAAATTGGCGCGGGTCAATCCAAGTCAATAATAGGACATACAATATGAAATAATTAATAAAAGGAAGGAACAAACCATGCCGCTACCCCGCCAAGGGTTCCGCCTAGGGAAGGCTAGACGATGTGAACCACCCAGAAAAGAGGCTAGCCCGACCTAAAACAATGAAGATTATATGAACCGTAGTAAAGAGAAGGTGGGGGAAGAGTAGTAAAAACACTTACCGGTAGACCCAGAGGCACGTGTGTGAGTCGTCTCATCCCTCGTATGATATGGATCCTCATCAGAAGGATTGGAGTGTTGAGAACGGGGGGAGTGTTAGGAAAGAGGAGAGTTGACTTCGGTAGTGTCTTCTACATTGTCAAGATGGTGCTTTGTATCATCCTTTGTTCGAGTGACAGACTCCAGAATCAGTCCATCACCTCTGGTAGTGAGTTTAGCTTTATTAGGAATGATAGTGTTGAGAGGCAAAGCAGAATGATGAGTACCGGAGCCACTGCGGTTGGATCCATCTGCCTTCGGGGGGTTGTTTTCTTCTTCTTTATTCGTTGGGAAGTGCCTTCGGTGGCAGCTCTCTTCCCAACTGCTCTATCCTTGGCCGCTTAGGGTTTCCTCTTCGCCATGAGGACCCTCTCATTCTCATATTCAACAACCTTTTGATGATCAGACTTCTCGGGGATCTGAGTTCCGGAAGGCAAGGGCACAGTAGTATGCTGAGGAATAGCTTCGTTGGCAGTAAGATTCGTTCCCTTACCAAAACGAACACCTTTGGCCACCAGGAACTTGAGAAACTGAGACATACTAGTAGCGACTGCAAGAGAAAGAGCAAAGCAGGATTAGGACGAAGCATAATGGTTAAATAATATGCGCGAGTAATGATAATACAATAATGTTACCCATCCCTTCACCATCTTTAAATACCGGATGGTGCCCCACATGCTTCCATATGGTCGTAAGACCAACTGCGTATAACATAGCCGGATGAACTGGACGAAGGTCGATTACGTTTTCATATAACCGACGAATATCCTCAGCGCGAACGCCGGTAGGAGCAAGATCGGCCACACTAGAATCCTGATGCCTCCAAGGCATAGCATCCGGAATAGCGTGACGGTCAATAAGAAAAAACCGGTCCTTCCAGTGCTTCAGAATCGTTGAAAATATTTCCTTGACCTCTTTTCCCCGAACGACGTTCGAAGGAGAACTAATGACCATGTTTATTAAGTTTATAGAAGGCACGAAATAAATTGACGGAGGGATTTATCTCTAAACTACGACAGTATATCTCAAACATGGTTAACCGGTTCAAGCCTAACAGAACTAATTAGGAAATATGTACGCGAAAGTGTTTAATAACGCTGAGGAGAAAGGTAGAAAAAGGAACCCTAACACCTGACAGCTCTAAATATTGATCATATATACCTATCTTATCAGCCGGAAGCCTGTTCATGGTCAGGCCGGAAGGAGGCACAAGGATGAAGGTCTAAAGGAATAGCGTATTCGGCAACAAGGCTTTTGACCTCGTCGAAAGTCAGGACGGAGGTATAGACGTGCATATCGAACTTGGGAACGACAGCGTCACCAATAGTTTAAGATCCGGAAGCCAGGTGGTGCAGGGAAAGAGAGAAGGTAAAAAGAATAAACGACAGAAAGATGAAACGCACCGCACCAGAAGGAAAAGGTCTGGAAGAAGCCTAGAAGAAAATTTCAGTAAAAAACATGAAACTTATAAAATGGCGAGTGAGGTATTTATAGGCGAGAAAAATGTTACATAAAGAGTTCCCCCCCCCCCCCCCCCCCCCCCCCCCCCCCCCCCCCCCCCCTCCCCCCCCCCCCCCCCCCCCCCCCCCCCCCCCATCTTTCCCCCCCCCCCCCCCCCCCCCCCCCCCCCCCCCCCCCACCCCTTGATGTGACTAGGGCTACATGGCAAAATCTCAAAACCGTGTAAAAGAGGGGACATCTGGCCACACGTGGGCCACTACCGTGAACACCAGGACAAAAACCCTACCCATTAATGAAAAGAGAGTTATACCTGTGATCACCCCAAAAGACAGGGGGTATACATCACATAACGAAGCGTTGAATAAATTACGTATAATATAATTATCTAACAGATGATCACATGATACTGGGGGGAACATGACGACGGAGGTACCCGGAAGGACATCGAAACATGGTCGGGAAGCTCTTCGGAAGATGTTCCGGTGAATGTTCTAGGGGTATCACCAGAACAACCCGAAGACTACCAGTCCTCCTGAATTCACGGGATTATGTCCCTAAGATCTCACCTGACACCTGACAAGAGTACTAGGTATAGCTCATAACTTCATGCTTTAGGGTACAGGCACAGTGGAAGAACAGTGTTCTGACATTGTCCCAACGGTATAATCCTCTTCAATTCACAACTTTACAGCAGGTTCGATCTGATCTATTACAATTTTACATATACTTAACCCATGGAAAAACCCCTTTGTCAACTTCTCATGCCCGTGCTTGGTCATGGGACAACCTCCAGCCAGGCTAATGCCTCTGTCTCCTTATTATTTTAGGAAACTAGGAGGTCTCCAACTCACTTGGGTCCGAGAGCACTCTGGGAGGTGCGAAGATTTACTTTAACAACCTCATTCTCCAACTGCAAGACCCACCTCACCGAAGTCTCAACGTACCGTAAGATTATAAACAAATAACAGTACTCTTCATTTGATAACTTTACAGATTAACCACTTTTCTGACCTCATCTTGGGTTTCCTTGCTGCAATAATAGTTCTAAAAACTTGAGTTAGGTGTTAGCTGTGGCTAATGGGTACGGGCAGGTTTGGTTAAAAGTGTTTTTAGGGAACCAAAAAAGACCCGTTACTTACATGCATTGGCTCTTGTTGTTACATTCATAGTAGCTGCAGGAACTTAATATTTAGTAATGTGAACTAGCTTCTGCATGGTTTGGTATATATACAAGCTTCGAGCATGGTCTGTTATAAATACATGTGGACATGTGGGGGTCATGACTCATGGTCATGGGTCAGTGGATGAATTCAAAATCCGAAATAGAATCTGCATAAAGGGTGTAGTGTCACTGCCAGGCCATTGATTAGTATGTACTTTATCAGCACTTATTCCTTGCATAATGAAATTTTATTTTCTATAGATATATCATAAGTGCACTTTTATTTTCTTTTATTTCATTTGGAAAAGGTAGCTACATCGGATGGTTATATTTGGGATGTTAAGACACAGAGTTGTAAAAAATGATTGCGTAATTATGATTGATGTTATTTTGACCCCTATGAAGATCATACACATGATGAGGCACTTAGTCGAACAAATGTGGTCTCCACGAAGAACGAAAATCCAGTGATTTGCTTTTCATGAAATCTAGAATATGTTGAGTAATAGCTATGGCAATAGTCAAACATATATCTATTTGTCTATATTTGTAACACAGATAATCCCATTTATGTATCTTCACACATCCACGTGTAATATTCTTGATTATGATCAAAAAGCTTTGTAATTTGAAACGTTCTACGATCCAATCATCTTTCATCTTGCTCGTGGTCAGAGCCATATACTAGGGTATGCCGATGTATGCATTCGCACAGGGCCTTCAAAATATAGGGTTTCAAAATTCTAATATAATATGTGTATAAATTCAATGAAAGTGACTACAAATATTTCCGATCTAAGAAGTAGTATAAAAAGTGCGCACAGGAACACTTTTAAAATGATAATATCTCACTTTATCTCTTTAGACACAATTATAACTTTTAATTTTTAGGCTTCATTTTCATTGTTAAACTGATGGCCTTCAATTCACAAACATAGAGAGGCCGTCGTTCACAATGCTACTTTTCTAAAAAGATCCCAATTTCACCTAATGTCCCTCGGGGTCTTTCCTTTTTCCTTTCCTTTGTCCCTGAAAAAACGTTGTGTGTTTCTAGTCCATATTAGCTATAGTTCAAGAAAAGTTTGTGCGATCACGTTTAATCCTGGTTCCGCTATTGCTTAGTAGTCCAAATTTATGTAAAAAATAAATTGGAAAACAACTTGGTGTTTATTCTTTACTTGTGCATGTATACTTTTTGCATCATTGATGATTATTCTTGAAAAGAGCAAGGCTTGGATCAAGTGGTTAACACCCTTGTAAGGCTGGAAGTCCTTTTCTAACTTTGGTAGAATCGGAAACAGCCTCTCTATCTTTGGTAGAGGTAGGGTTGTCTACGTTTCAACCTCCTTCATACCCGTGAAGACGGTATTGAGAGTTATTTTTTTCTTTGATAATTATTCTTGAAAAGTTGAAATCCATTCTCGTTCATGTATACTTGAGAGTTATTTTACTTGTTATGTATTTTTTTGTGTCATTGTTTTTAAAAGCTCGAATATTCATGAAAGGTTGGGTGGGTCATTATCTGAATACCAATTTTGGAAAACGGCAAATTTATTGTCCGTAGGTAAACTTACATGAAATTATGGTCTTGTATTCTTAGTTGAGTAGGGTTCATTTAAGTGAAAGTATTAAAGGCAAAGTGTGATATTGATATTTCGTGAAGGTGTTACTGATGTAGTGAAAATAAAGGAACACACGAATTGACGTAATTAAAAAAAGAAGAGATACCAACCTGATGTAGACTAATAACAAGATAACACAAATTGGATCTGTTGATTCACCCGAATACCAGAAACAATCTTCCAACTATCGTTGATTCGATTGCATACCCATTATAGGGTTAAAATTCTTGAGCAAACATCCAGCCAATGGGTTTATTTTTCTTAAAACTGATAACTCACCAATCAAAGAAAAGGACCCTATATTATAGGACAAGTAAAAATCAAACCTAAAACGATTGGAATTATTACTTTTTCTATTTTAAACACATAATTGATTAAGAATATAGTTTCCTAATCAAAGTTTATTGTCAAACAAACTTATCTATATACCGAAAGTAACTCATTTCCTTTTGCCTAAATGTTACTTGTCTAGCAAATGAAGGCACAAACTGGCATCATTCTCCCCCACTTGAAAACAAATCGTCCCTCGCGCTGTCACTCGTCCTTTTACTCGTAGCATTCTAATTTGAGATCCCCTGCATTCAAGTTCCCTTTCATTATATAACAGACCCTCGACCATGATCGTCTTAACACCCAACTTATCTCCATGGGTGCCGCTTACAAATATATTCTTGATATTTTTTGCCCAATCAAAATATAACCTCGACAATACTTTTCCTTTTTCACAAATACATTAACTCTTGAGGGTTTGAATCTACGGTATTTGAAAAAATTAAACAATTACAGTAGGTTTGGTCCTTGGAGGGGGCAAGAATCATTTAGCCACAACTACAACGTCTTCCATGTTGTCTTCTTCCCCATCAATGACATCTTCAATATCGGTATCATAAACTGGCATCGATTCTTCTTCTACACCTAACACAACACCCAAAATGACACATTATTTTCATCCTCTTGAAAATTTAGATAATTGTCAACAAATCCTTTCCCAACATCTCCACTTCACAACTCTCGTCATCATTGGATACATCAAATACCTAGGGGTTACCTTTCATAACCGTCACCCGTCCACCCAATATCTTTCCAATTCATCAAAAGAAATCATCACTCAAAGAAACAGAATTCTGACTCTTTGCCTTCACTCTCTGACCTTACGATCCCCATGTCTTTTTGGATTCATCATGTCATTCATTCGATCAACAAATTGATCAACGAACTGATCAAATCGCTCCTCCATTCTTGCATAATGCGGTCATAGACATCATTAATATTCTGGTTTCTTCTTGGAGGCATCTTAATCAGGAACTTCGGCTCTGATACCAACTGATGTAGTGTAAAACACAAGATAGTAAATTGGATCTGTTGATTCTACGAATACCAGAAATAATTCTTCCAACAATCGTTGATTCGGTTGAATACCGATTATTAGGGTAAAATTTCTTGGCAAACAACGACCAATGGTTTATTTTTATAAAAACTGATAACTCATCAATACAAAGAAAGACCTTTATATTTATAGGACAAGTTTAATTACTCCTTAAAAAGATTGAAATATTACTTTCATATTTCTAAAACACATAATTGATTAAAGAATATAGTTTTCTATCAAAGTTTTAATTGTCAAACAAGAAACTAAAATAAATAACAAATTAAATAATTTAACTTTTGTAAAGTAATCGTCCCTGCATATGAAGGAACAACTTGCATCAATACTGCCAATGAAATTGTAAAAGTTATTTCTTTTTACAAATCTTGCTATGCAAACTATTTCATTATTTTTTTCTTGCCTTTTAGAACTTGAAATATGCAGCATAAAAGGTTCAATGCAATGTTCTAGATAGTTTTCATCAATGATTGGCTCACGGCGACAAGATGTCTTTCCATTCGGGAGAAATTACCAAGATCAACGATGACAATATCGTGACGAAGTATGGAACTTCAACAAGTTTGATACGACCGATGACTATTCAGGTCATTACTATTCAGGATCAAAACCATCCCAGGCAAGTGTAGTACGTTGTTTTTTTTTTTTTTTTTTTTATTTTTTTTTTTTTCAAGCTTAAAATATATATTTAACTAAACTACCCTTTTTGCACAAGCTTGTGGTCTGGTTTGGTCCATGCATGAGAAGATCCACTACCCTTATTGCTAGGATACGGGATGTAGTCGTAACAGCCTACAAAACGACAAACCATTCCACTTTCATAGGTCCGTCTTTAACCAAAACCTGTTCGCGACTATTTGTATCTTTAGGAGTTGGCCTATTTAAATTGATACCCGATTCACGCTTTTTGGTTCCTGTGACCCCTCGTGGTGTTTGGATTAGCTTACTATTTGAGCTTATTTAAATTGGCAAAAGTTCAATAAGCTCACTTTTTAGGCTTATACATGAGCTTATCAACATGTGCTTATAAACTTGAAGCAATATAATGCTCTAGTTTATAAACCCTAAAAAGTGAGCTTATTATTGGCTCCTCCAATTGCAAATACAGCCCATAAGCTCAAAAAGTAAGCTAACTCAATTCCAAGCTTTGTTTGTCTTTTTTTGTGTGGTTTATTTTTCACTTTTGCAGCCAACAACAAAATGGTCTAAAAAGATTCAAAAGAATGAAGATTCTACAAAGGACTTAACCCGGTTTGTTTTGCTAGTTTTCGCTCCTTTTTCATTGTCAATTAGTGACATTCAAGTTATCTAACTTTCGAGATTTTGTTACAGATACTATATATGTCAGGGGTATATTGAATCGTGGATGGATCTTCTAAGAGCTGTGATAATGGAGCAAAGAGAAACTCCATATCATGATGGTCTTTTCTTCTTCGATATTTATTTCCAAAAAAGTATCCTGATAAGCCACTTGTATGTGTCGTAGCATTATTTATTAACTTATCATATTTGTCCTATATATGTTTTTAATTTATAATTATGCGAGAAGATTTTATGACAAGTTAAGGATTGTTTTTCCTTTTTACTTCAGAAAGGCCCAATCACTCGGGTGGGCTACGTTATTATTCGAATTTGTCTGAGAATGGCAGAGTTTGTTTGAGGCCTTTTAACATTGGGTTGGGCCGGAGATGCGCAATGGACACCCGGGGTTTCGACATTGATAAGTTTTGGGTCTATTTACAAGGGTATGGTTTTGAATGCAAAAGCCGTATATTAACGAACCTGGATTTTCTGGTAGCGCTAACACTACCTATGAGAAAAGAAATCAAAATCTGACAATGAACGTTACTCTGTTCTATCTCTAAAAACTATGGTTTACCCATGGAACAAAACCACCAAGGAATGATTATTCGATGTTTATGAGCTGTGTTTATCAAAAAAACATAAATAATAAAAAACCTATGAGCTAAACAAAAAATTGTGTCAGTCAAATGCCCCGTCAAGGTGTAATTCCAAAATCTTCTATTTTTCATGATACAACCTCTAATATTAGCCATATTGGGGTATTTTATTGTAGAAACTTAGAGGCTTTGGTGATTTGGGCATTTTTGGATCATGCACATGGTATCCTTACTGCTCTTCAAGCTTATATGGGGAATGAAGTCGAGAGTACTATTAACAAGGGTAAGAAGAAGACGGGGTCCAAAAAATTCAAACAGGATATTAAAGGGTACATAAAGACACTTGTAATGGCTTTTCAAACCATAGGAGTCGAAGGTCTGGAGAAATTTGTGCCCCCAACTCAGGAACGAACACATAAGAGTATTATCAGAAACATAAAGGCCTTTGTTTGGCGTCTAATAAGGTGTTAAGTAATTACCGTCCGGGAACCTTGTCATTTAGTATATGTTCATATCTAACTGTAAAAGTGAGCTAGATCTTTCTGCCGGAACAAGACAGAAAGATCCAGATTGGAAGACTTTGAGTTTGCAAGCCTAATTACTATCTAATTCACTAGTTTATCATTCGGGAAAATGTAAACTCTTAGACTGTCGTAAACTATAGAGTGTGATTTATCAAAGAGTTACAACTTTGAAGTTCTGTGTTCGTGTGTGTTTTCCTTTTGTTAGTCTTTTTGTATTAACTTAAAAAACTTGCACAATAGCGCGTAGTCTTTCTTGTCAACGAAACAAAAACAACAAAACCAAAAGCTATCTTGCCAACAAAAAGAAACCAATAAAACATGTAAGACGAGAGGAGGAGCTAGGGTGTGGTTACACCTTCTCCTCATGTGTAGACCTCGACATCTTTTTTTCTTTCTAATCTGAATATTTCACCGTAAATTTTCTCTTTCATTGATTTTAACTTTTGTTTAGTTTTTCACTTTACCAATTTTGCAATGTATTGTTGCTAACTTTTCTACACCACACACTACAAGAAAAAGGAGAACGGACGACAAACTTTTCTCTGGCGACTTAAGTCGCCGGGGAAACATCACTAAATGACAAAACGGCATCCTACGTGGCACTAAATATCGTAGACTTTTTAGTCAAAAGATGAAAACCTTTTCCTCGGCGATATATCACCGGGGAAACGGTGGGTTATACTTTGACCCATAAAATCCAGCAAAAAACTTGACGGCACTGTTTCCTGCCCGCACTTTTCTCGCCGACAAGTCGCGGGGAACGTATGACACAACATATCGATTTGCGTTTACGCAAATGATTGCATTAATAATTTCTTTGAGGTGACTTGAGCCTTAATAATCCCGGTGACATGTCGCCGGGGAATCTTTATTCACTTTCTTTGACTGCGTTTAGTCTTATTTGGTTAAGTGTGCTGACGTGGCCAACATAATCCTCGGCGACATGTCGCCAGGGAATATTTATTGAGTTTTTTGACTTGGATTGGTGGTTGTTTGGTTTATAGTTTGATGTGGTTTTAGTTTGATGTGGTTTAAGATACTTATAAATTCCCGACTTTAAACTATTTATAGTTTGACGTAGTTTAGTTTGATTTCCCGCCTTTTGACTATTATAGTTTCACTTAAAAAGAGATGAAATAATTATAGTAACATATTTTAAACGCAAAATAATTATTTGGAACATGCATATTAGGTGTTTTGGGAGCTTTATGATAAGATGGATGGGTAGAATGAGAAGAAAATAATAGATATGGTCTCAGCAAAAAAAAAGTAAGATCCACCTAAAGTTCATCTCGAACTTTCAAAGTAAAAAGATACTCATTAGATCATGTTAAACTTTTAAACAAAGGAGCGTAAACATTATTAATGGTTGACTTCACATGCCCATGTACACAGATGAAATACACCTTAACAAAGTAGATCAAGGAAGCTTACAAATTACCTTCCAAGAAGATACGAATTACATTAGAAGCTAGCCATAAAGTTTAAACAAGGAAGCTTACGAATTACATTCCAAATGGACACACTACTCGAAATCAGTTTTCCCATGTATTGTCAAAAACTTCGTAAAAATAGTGCGGCTGGAATTAACTGTGTGTTGTTCAGATGATTTAAATATCCCCATTGCCTCAAGTACCATTATCTTTCCAAGCAAGTGCTTGCAGTTTGAGCACTCTGCATTTCTTGAAGTTCCCAGAGAATAGCTTTGAGGTGTTAAGATCTTGGAGAATAATTAGGGTCGATGAAGATCCGGAGAAATAAATTGGAGTTATTGAAGCTCCCGGAGAGCAACCAGTAGACGGGTTGTTCCCTCTTCATACAAATGAAATCACATCAATGTGTTTTCTGAGGCTGTTAAAGAGTAAAGATAATAATTTTTAACAACTAACCACATTATTTGTATATTACATAAAAAACATGTGATTGTTTACCTTTGATCGTGAACATGCATATTATAGTTTACCACATGTTTTAGGTTTATACGATTCTCGCAGAACTACATCTCCAGATCTACAAGGACACGCAAAAGCTTCATATGGCACCATCAACACCATAATAATAGTTTGATCTGTTGGTGGTTGTGATGGTAAGAGTGTGTTTGATCTGTTGGTGGTTGTGAGGATAATATCTGCTTTTATGCTTTTATGGTAAAAAAGAGTTGGAGGGAGTATTTGGCGAGAGTATTTGGCGGCATATTCTTGCAGGACGAGGATCGACGTCTATATGTAAGTATTGTTTTCCCGAATACGCACTTTAATGATTTGTCAGATAATAATGTAGTAAACCCGACTAAACATATTAACCTATTCTTGTGTTAGGAGATGCTAAGGTACAGGAGTCCTAGGCACCTAAACCGATGATCAGATCATGGCTTGGTTCACGGGGTCAAGCAGCGCGGGCACTTTCCAGTGTTGGTAGGTCTATTTCGCGGGCAGGGAAGGAACGTCCACGATGTCCTTATGCCACGGATTGCAATCACACTTCTGATGTCAATGAGCTCAAAAAAAGCAACAAGAAGCTCCAGCAGATTGACATGATCACGAAGGCCATGAGTAGTGACAACATATATTCCCAACTATTTACGCAGCTTCAGTCACAGCATGAAAGCGGGAGTGACGCGGGCGGGGATGATGAGGACGCCGACGAAGATGAGGAGGATGCGGATAGTTAGGATATGTTTAATATGGGTAAGTATATGCTATTTTGTTTCTTTAAGTATGTATTGGCTACGCTTATGTAAACATTTGTATCCCCGTATGTTTAGAACATGTTAACGCTAGGCTGACTATTAATTTGGTATCTTGCGGATCTCCAGGTTTGTGGCAAAGGAAGCCATTGTTAGGACTATACATGTTTATTTCGGATTTTGGACGTATTTAGTTTCGTTATATAAATGCGTTGATCTTGTGATTTGTTTTTGTGTTTTGGTCAAGTTGTAATGTACTTTGTGGTAGTTTATCATATTGCTAGATAACAGGTTTTTTAATTGGTCGGTTTTTTCCGAAATCGCCCTGAAAAATCAGTGCCTTGCCAGTGCACCCAAAAAAAAACTGCAGACTATTCCCCAAAGAACATGTGCGCAGGGATAGTCGATTAATAAAATGACATTTTTTGTTCAAAACGTTGGACCAGACTACATTATTGGATTGTTTCCCGGCGAATGTCGCCAGGGATTATGGGCACCTACACGACAAAAGCCACGTGGCAGGTGACTATAGTCAACATATTGCAATTTCCTCGGGCGACCATGGTCACGGGATCGTAGTCAAAATTAATAATTTCAGTAACGCAGCTGCCTTAATTAGTTTATTAATTATCCTACTATCACGCCGGACATGTCGCCGGGGAAAATGTGCAATATGTTGACTATAGTCACCTAGCCACGTGGCTTTTGTCGTTTAGTGCCCATAATCCCCGGCGACATGTCGCCGGGGGGGAACCTATCCAATCCTGTTAGTCGCTGGTCAAACGTTTTGAACAACAATGGTGCATTTTTATTATCGACTATCCCTCGGCGACCATGTCTTTGGGGAATAGTCTGCAGTTTTTTTTTGTGCAGCTTGCAATGCAGCTGATTTTCAGGTCTTTTTCGGAAAAAACCTACCAATAATAAAACCTGTATCTAGCAATATATAAACTACCCAAATACATTACAACTTGTACCAAACACAAAAACAATATCACAGATCAACCGCATTTGATATAACTAAACTAAATACGTCCAAAATCCGAATAAACATGTTATAGTCTAACAAATGGCCTTCCTTGCCACAAACCTTGGATTATCCGCAAGATACAAGTTAATATTCACCTAGTTAACATGTTCTAAACATACGGGGATACAAATGTTTACATAAGCGTAGCCAATACATACTTAAAGAAACAAAATAGCATATACTTACCATTCTTGAAACATATCCTAAGCTATCCGCATCCTCCTCATTTCGTCGGCGTCCTATCATCCCCGCCCCGCGTCACTCCCGCTTTCATGCTGTGAGAAGCTGGCGTTAAATAGTTGGGAACTATATGTTGTCTCTTACTCATGGCTTTCGTGATCATGTCAATTGCTGCGCTTCTTGTTGCTTTTTTGAGTCTCCACTGACATGAGAAGTCCTAGAGTGATCCCCCCCCCTATGCATCGAGGCTAAGGACATCAGAGGAGGTCCTTGCCCCTTCCCGTATAAAAATCCTACCAACATGGAATTGTGCCCGCGACTGCTTGACCCCGTGAACCATCGCCATGATCTGATCATCGGTGTAGGTGGCCTCGACCCTGTTGCTAGCATCTCCTAACACAAACCGATCTGTAATATGTTAGTCGGGTTCTACATTATTTCTTGACATATCATTAAAGTGGTATTTTGAAACAATACTTACATATGCAGCGTCCGATCTCTTGTCCCGCAAGATATGCGCCAAAAACTCCGGCCAAATACTCCTACCAAATACTCCCTTCAAAAAACTCTTTTTTACCATAAAAGGCCATAAAAGCAGATATTATCTCACAACCAACCAAAGACCAAACCCACATTACCATCACAACCACCAACAGATCAAAACTATTATTATTGGTGTTGATGGTGGCATAATGAAGCTATTACGTAAGGCCTTGTGGATCTGGAGTGTAGTTATGCGAAATGTAATAAACCTTAAACATGTGGTAAACTATAATATGCATGTTCACGATCAAAGGTACACAATCCCATGGTTGTTTTTATGTCATATACAAATAATGTGGTTAGTTGTTAAAAATTATTATCTTTACTCTTTAACAACTAATCAAACACTTTCGGATGTAATTTTTTTTGTCTGGAAAGAGGAACAAGTCCGTCTACTGGTTGGTTCTCTGGCGCTTCAATAATCCAATTTATTCTCCAGGATCTTCATCGACTCTAATTTATTCTCCAAGATCTTCAACACCTCAAATCTATTCTCCGAGAACTTCAAGAAATGCAGAGTGCTCAAACTGCAAGCACTTGCTTAGAAAGATAGCGGTACTCGAGGCAACGGTGGATATGTATATGCATCTGGAACAACACATAGTTAATTCAAGCCGCAACTTATTTACGAACGTTAACCAATAACATGGGGAAAATTGATTTGGGGTAGTTTTGTCATTTGGAATGTTAATTCGTATGCTTCTTGTTTAAACGTTATGGCTTTTCAAATGTATTGTATGCCTCCTTGGAAGGTAATTTGTATGCTTCCTTGTGTCTACATTTTTAAGGTGTATGTTCTCTTTGTACCTTGGCATGTGATATGTCAAACCATTAGAATAAATGTATACTCTCCTTTGTTTAAAGTTTAAATGATCTCATGAGTATCTTTTTGACTTGAAAGTTCGAGATGATTTAGGTGGATCTTATTTTTTTTTTGTGAGACCATTATCTATTATTTCTTTCTTTGCTAGCCCATCCATATTATCATATACGTCCCAATAACACCAATTGCATGTTCCAATATAATTATTATGCGTTTAAAAATCGGTTACTATAATTATTTCTCTCTTTTTAAGCTGAACGTATAATAGTCAAAAGGCGGGGGGGAAATCAAATAAACTACGTCAAAACTAATAATAGTTAAACGTCGGGGAATTTATACGTATCTTAAACCACATCAAAACTAAAAACCATCATCCAAATACTATTAAACCAAACAACCACCAATCCACTGTCAAAAAAAAACTCAATACAAGATTCCCTGGCGACATGTCGCCGAGGATTATGTTGGCCACGTCAGCACACTTAACCAAATAAGACTAAACGCAGTCAAAGAAAGTCAATAATGATTCCCCGGCGACATGTCACCGGGGATTATTAAGGCCACGTCACCTCAAAGATTATTAATGCTAATCATTTTCTTCAATCGCAATCGATATGTTGTAGAAACGTTACCCGGCGACATTGTCGTGGAGCAAACAAGAAAAGTGAGAGGAAACATTGCCGCAAGTATTTTGCGATTTATTGGGTCAATGTTATAACCAACTTTTCCGGTGGATATATCGCCGAGGGATAAAGGTTTTCATCTTTTGACAAAAAAGTCTACGATATTTTAGTGCCACGTAGTGGCTGCCGTTTTTGTCATTTAGTGATGTTTCCCTGACGACTTATGTCGCCAGGGAAAAGCCTGTCGCCCGTTCTCCTTTTTCTTGTAGTGTGTGGTGTAGAAAAGTTAGCAACAATACATTGCAAAATTGGTAAAGTGAAAAACTAATCAAAAAGTTAAACTTCAAATTGAAATGAGAAAATTTACGGTGAAGTTATTCACGATTAGGAAAGAATAAGAAAAGATGTCGAAGGTTACACATGAGGAGAAGGGTGTAACCACACCTAGCTCCTAGCTCTCGTCTTACAGTTTTATTGGTTTCTTTTTGTTGGCATGATAGCTTTTTGGTTTTTGTAGTTTTTGTTTCGTTGACAAGACGATACGGCGCTATTGTGCAAGTTTTTTAAGTTAATACAAAAAGACTAACAAAAGGAAAACACACACAAACACAGAACTTCAAAGTTGTAACTCTTTGATAAATCACACTCTATAGTTTAAGTATAATAAGAGTTAACATTTTCCAGAATGAAAAACTAGTGAAATTAGAAGTAATTGGGGCTTTCAAACTCAAAGTCTTCAATCTCTGATCTTTATTTCTTGGTTCCGGCATAAGATTGGCTAACATTTTAAAGTTAGATAATATCATAAACTAATGAGGCAATTTTCCCGGACGTAGTGACATAAACCTTTTAGACGCCAAAAAAGGCCTTTATGTTCTGAGTTGTACTCTTATGTGTTCGTTCCTGAGTTGGGGGCACAAATTTCTCCAGACCTTCGACTCCTATGGTTTGAAAAGCCATTACAAGTGTCTTCATGTACCCTTTAATATTTGCTTGCATTTTTGGACCCGTATGTCTTCTTACCCTTGTTAATAGTACTCTCAACTTCATTCCCCATTAAGCTTGAAGAGCAGTAAGGGATTACATGTGCATGATCTCAAAAAATGCCACTCACCAAATCTCTAAGTTCTACAATAAAAAAATACCAATATGTCAATATTAGGAGGTTGTATCATGAAAAAATAATGCTTTGGGATTTCAACCTTGTCGGGATTTGACTGACACAATTTTTTGTTAGCTCATATTTTTTTATTATTTATGTTTTTGATAAACTCAGCTCATAAACATCGTATAATCATACCTTGGGTGGTTTGTTCATGGTGTAAACCATAGTTTTTAGAGATAGAACTAGAGTACGTTCATTGTAAGCTTTCGATTTCTTTTCTCCATAGGTAGTGATGCGGCTACCAGAAAATCCAGGTTCGTTGATATACGGCTTTGCATTCAAACACAAGCACCCTGTATAGACACCAAATAACTTGGAGTCATAGTCGAACACGGGTGTCCTTTGTCATTCTCGGCACAACCCAAGTTTACCAGTGTTTTTAAAAGGGCTCAAACAAACTCTCGCATTCTCCTACAAATTCGGAATATAATACGTAAGCCACCGTAAGTGATAGAGCACTTTTGAAGTAAAAAGGAAAAAAATCCTTTAACTTGGCATAAAAATCTTCTCGCATAATTATAAATTAAAGACATATATAGGACAAATATGATAAGTTAATAAATAATGCTACGACACATACAAGTGGCTTATCAGGATACTTTTTTGGAAAATGAATATCGAAGAAGAAAAGACCATCATGATATGGAGTTTTTTTGCTCCCACTATCACAGCTCTTAGAAGATCCATTCGCGATTCATAAACCCTGACATATATAGTATCTGTAACAAAATCACAAAAGTTATATGAACTTGAATGTCAATAATTGACAGAAAAAAGGAGGCAAAAACTAGCAAAACAGACCGGGTACGTCTTTTGGAAGATTTCTTCCATCCTTTTAGAACTTTTTTAGGACCATTTGTAGTTCGGCTTGCCAAAAGTGAAAAATAACCACAAAAAAAGGAACAAACAAAAAGCTTGGATTGAGTTAGCTTCCTTTTTGAGGCTTATGGGTTATTTGCAATTTGGAGGAGCAATAATAAGCTAACTTTTTGGGTTTCTAAACTAGAGATTATATGCTTCAAGTTTGTAAGCACATGTTGTTGAGCTCATGTATAAGCTAAAAGTTAAGCTTATTGAACTTTTGCCAATTTAAATAAGTCAAATAGTAAGCTAATCAAAACACACGAGGGGTCACAGGAACCAAAAAAGCGTGAATCGGGTATAAATTAAATAGGCCAACTCTTAAAGATCAAAGTAGTGCAACAGGGTTTTTGGTTCAGAATGGCACCTCGAATGTGTGAATGTTGTCGTTTGTAGGCTTTTAGCGACAACATCCGTAGTCGCTAGCAAAAATTGGTGTAGTGGATCTTCTCATGCATGGGACCAAACGCTCACAACAAGTTGTGGAAAAGTGTAGTTTCGTGTAACTAATTTTTAAGCTTAAAACACCTTTACTACACTTGCCTGGGGGAAGGTTTTTATCTGAATAGTTATGCCTGAATTAGTATCGGTTGTTTCGTATCATACTTGTTGAAAGGTTCCATACGTCGGTCTGATATTGTCATCGTTGATCTTGGTAATTCTCTCCGAATGGAAAGACATCTTGTGCCGTGAGCTCATTGGATGAAAAAACTATAGCCTTGCATGAATCTTTTATGTTGCATTATTTTCAAGTTCTAAAAGGAAAGAAAAAAATAATGGAAATAGTTGCATAGCAAGTTTTGTAAAAAGGAAATAACTTAGCAATTTCATTGGCATATTGATGCAGTTGTGCCTTCATATGCAGGGACATTGACTTTTAGTCAAAAGTTAAATTATTTACTTTTTTTATTTATTTAAGTTTTGTTTGACAATAAACTTTGATTAGAAAATTATATTCTTAATCAATTATGTGTTTTGAAACTCTGAAGTAATATTCAATCTTTTTAGGTTGATTATTACTTGTCATATCCATATACGGTTTTTTTTCTTAGTATTGATAGTTATCAGTTTTAATAAAATAAAACCATTTGCCGTGTTTGCAAGAATTTTTACCTTAATAATTCGGTATTCAATCAAATCAACAATTGTTGGAATAATTGATTTCTGGTATTTTTTTTTTGTTTTAGAATCACAGATCATTTGTTATCTTGTTTTTTTAGACTACATCAGTTGGTATCAGAGACCGAAGTTCTTGATTCAGATGCCTCCAAGAAGAAGGAAACCAGCATAATAATGATATCGCTGCCGGCATTATGCTAAAGAAATGTGAGGACGATTTGATCAGTTCGTTGATCAATTTGTTGATCGACTGGAACGACATGATAATCTTAAAAAGCATGGGGTTTCGTAACGGTAAGAAGAAGTGAAGGAAAAAGAGTAGTAATATCTGTTCTTTGAGGGTGCTGAATCTTTTGATGGAATGGAAAAGCTTATGGTTGTGACGGATGACGGTTATGAAGTACCCCTAGTATTTGATGATGATCAATATGAAGAAGAGATTGTGAGTGGAGATGTTGGGAAGGATTTGTTGACAATTATCTAAGATTTTCAGAGGATGAAATTAAATGTGTCCTTTTTTGGGTGTTGTGTTAGGTGTAGAAGAAGAATCGATGCCAGTTTATAATACCTATATTGAAGATGTCATTGATGGATAAGAAGACAACATGAAAGACGTTGTAGTTGTGGCTAATGATCTTTGCTCTTCAAAAAGATCCAAACTAGTAAGTGTTAATTTTTCAAAAACCGTAGATTCAAACCCTCAAGAGTTAATTTTGTTGAAAAAGGGAAATTTTGTCGAGGTTAGTATTTTGATTGGCAAAAAATATCAAGAAGAGTATTTGAAAGCTGCACCCATGGGGGGGGGGTGGGGGGGGGGGAAAATTTTTTTTTGATAATTTGGTTTTAAGTACGATCAAGGTTCGAGGTCGTCGCTATTATAATGAAAGGGAACTAGATGCAGGGGATTCAAATTGGTAGATGCTTAGAGTAAAAAGGGAACGGCGTGAGGGCCAAAGCTCGGAGGACGAGTTTTTTCAAGTGGGGGAGAAATGATGCAGTTGTGCCTTCATATGCAGAGACATTAACATTTAGTCAAAAGTTAATTTATTTACTTTCTTTTGTATTTATTTAAGTTTGTTTGACAATAAACATTTGATTAGGAAACTTAGCTCTTAATCAATTATGTGGTTTAGAAATGAAAAGTAAATATTCAATCTTTTTAGGTTGATTTTACTTGTCCTATAAATATAGGGTCTTTTCTTATGTATTGGTGAGTTCTGTTTTAATAAAACTAAAACCATTGGCTGTGGTTGCCAAGAATTTTTACCAACATCATTGGATATGCAATTCCAGCAATCAACAATTGTTGGAAGAATTGTTTCTGGTATTCGTAGAATCAACAGATCCAATTTGTGTTATCTTGTTATTAGTCTACATCAGGTTGGTATCTCTTCTTTTTTTAATTACGTCAATTCGTGTGTTCCTTTATTTTCATACTCAGTAACACCTTCAGAAATATCAATATCACAACTTTGCCTTTATACTTTCACTAAATAACCCTACTCAAAAACTCGATATACCAAAGCCCATATTCAGTAAGTTTACTCCGGACATAATTAGCCTTTTTTCAAAAAAATGGTATCAGATATGACACCACCCAACTCATTTCAAGAATATAACAGCTTATAAAAACAATGACACACAAGAATACATGAACAAGTAAAATTATCTTCAAGTATACATGAACGAGAATGGTTTCTACTTCTTCAAGAATTAATCATCAAAGAAAAAATAAATCTCCAATACCGTCTTCACGGGTATGAAGGCTGTTGTAACGAAGACAACCCTACCTCTACAAGATAGAGAGGCTGCTTCCGATACTACCAAGTCTAGAACAAGACTTCAGCCTTAAACAGGTGTTAACCACTTGATCCAAAGCCTTGTATTTTCAATAATAATCATTAATGATGCAAAAAGTACACATGCACAAGTAAAGAATAAACACCAAGTTTTTTTCCAATTTATTTTTTACATAAATTTGGACTACTAAGCAATACCGGACCCAGGTTAAACGTGATGCACATACTTTTTTGAAACTATAGCTAATATGGGACTAGAAACCACAACTATTTTTCAGGAAGACGGTACATTTAGGTGAAAATTGGGAATCTTTTAAAAGAAAGTTAGCATTGTGAAACAAGGCCATTCTATGTTGGAATTGGAGGCCCATCAGTTTAACAACGAAAAATAAAGCCTAAAAAATTACAAGTTCTATTGTGTCTCAAAGAGTATAAAGTGCGATATTATCAATTTTAAAAAATGTTCCTGTGCGCACTTTTTTATATTCTTGATCGGAAATTATTTGTAGTCCCTTTCATTGAATTTAAACCACATATTATATTAAGATTTTGAAACCGATAATTTTGAAGGCCCTGTGCGAATGCATACATCGGCATGCCCTAGTATATGGTCAGACCACGGAGGCAAGGATGGAAAGATGATTGGGATCGTAGAACGTTTCAAATTCAAAGCTTTGAATCTAATCAATGAAAATTACAGTGGATGTGTGAATATTACAAAAAAGGGATTAGTCATTGTTACTTAATATTTTCAAGATATGATGGTGTACTATTGCCATAGCTATTACTCAACATATTCTAGATTTCATGAAAAGCAAATCACTGGATTTTCGTTCTTCGTGGAGACCACATTTGTTCGACTATTGTGGCTTCTGCTTTAAGGTCTGTCAACGTTAGGATACCTTATTTCCATTCAATCCAAACAAAATAAGACGATTTGGTTTCATCTCCATTTAAGTGAAACTCTTCTTCCTCAAGCAAGAAAGATTTCACTAGCTTTTAAGAGAGTAAATTGCAAAAATCATCCCTGTGGTTTGTAGTTTGTGGCACTAATCATCCCTAGCCGATACTATTGGCACTAATCATCCCTGAGTGGTGAAACGTTCGACAAAAATCATCCCTAGAGGGATGATTTTTGCAAAACTTTTTGTTAAACTTTTTGCAAAAATCATCCCCAATAAGGATGATTTTTGCCGGACCAGATTATTTGTCGACGCAAGGGGATGATTAGTGTCAATAGTATCGGCTAAGGATGATTAGTGACATAGACTACAAACCATCGGATGATTTTTGCAATTTACTCCTTTTAAGATTATGCATCTTTAACATTATGAATGAAAATGCAATTTTTGAATGTTTGTATTACACGATATCACTTTATAATACAAAAATAAATGGGTCAACCTGACCCGATAAAGATTTATAGGGTCCAACTTGGCATACCGGGTCAATCCGCTAAATCGATAGCCTAATAGGGTCAGGTTAAGATCTTAATTAGTACTAGTAGTTCGTTATCAAGTTGACCCGTCAATAAACCCGATAAGCTATAATGACCTCATTAAAATATTTACTTGTTGAAGTAAATCTTCACACCTCCAAGAGTGCTCTCGGACCTGAGTGAGATGGAGCCCTCCTGGTTCCTGAAATATATGAGTCAGACGCGTTAGCCTCGCCTTGGGATTGCCCCAAGACCAAGCTCAGGCGTGAGAATGAGAAGGAGGATATTCCGCTGGTTAAGTATATGTAAAATGTAATGGAGTCAGATCGAACCTTCTTGTAAGTGTGTGAATGAGGGGTATTTATACACGTTTGAGGAACAGTGTCGGAATACTGTTCTTGCACTGTGCCTGTACCCTAAAGCATGGAGTTCTGAGGTATACCTAGTACTCTTGCCAGGTGTCAGATGAGATCCTAGGGACACAATCCCGTGAATTCAGGAGAACTGGTAGTCTTCAGGTTCTTCCGGTGAGACTCCCGGAGCGTTCACCTGGACGTCTTCCGGAGATCTCCACGACCATGTTCCGGATGCCTTTCGGGTACCTCCGTCGTCATGCCCCCCAGTATCATGTGATCATCTGTCAGGTGATTGTATGATACTTAATTTATTCCAGCGCTTCGTTACGTTATGCGTGCTCCTTGTGGCTTTTGGGGGTGATCATAGGTATATGTCTCTTTTCATCGGACGGGTTAGGTTTTTGTCTTGGTGTTCACGGTAGTGCCACGTGTGGCCAGGTGTCCTCTTTTACACGGTTGAGATTTTGCCACGTCAGCCCTAGTCACATCACGACTCTTCAGTTACTCTTTTACTCGCCTATAAATACCTCACTCGCCTTTTTACAGTTTCATGTTTTTTACTAAAATTTTCTCTCTAGGCCCTTCTTCCGGACTCTTCTTCCTTCAGGTGCGTTTCGTCTTTCTGTCGTTTATTCTTTTTACCTTCCCTTTTTCCCTGCACCACATGTCTTCCGGATCTCAAACTGTTGGTGACGCTGTCGTTCCGAATTTCGACATGCACGTCTATACCTCTGTCTTGACTTCCGACGAGATCAAAAGCCTTGTTGCCGAATACGCCATTCCTTTAGACCTCCATCCTTGTGTCCCTCCTTCCAGTCTGACCATGAACAAGCTTCCGACTGATAAGATAGGTATATATGATCAATATTTAGAGCTGTCGGGTGTTAGGGTTCCTTTTTCTACCTTTATCCTCACCTTTATTAAACACTTCCGCATACATATTTCCCAATTAGTTCCGTTAGGCTTGAACCGGCTAACCATGTTTGAGATATACTACCGTAGTTTAAAGATAAATCCCCCCATCATTCTGTTCCGTGCCTTCTATAAACTTAATAAACAGGGTCATTGGTTATCATTCGAACGTCGTTGGGGGAAAAGGGGTCACGGCAAGATTTTCAACGAGTTTTGCACGAGTCTCAAGCACTAGAAGGACCGGTTTTTTTTATTGACCGCCGCGCTATTCCGGATGCTATGCCTTGGAGGCATCAGGATTCTAGCGTGGCCGATCCCACTCCTACCGGTGTTCGTGCTGAGGACATTCGCCGTTTGTGCAAAAACGTAATCGACCTTCGTCCCGTTCATCCAGCTATGTTGTACGCGATGGGTCTTACGACCATATGGAAGCATGTGGGGCACCATCCGGTTTTTAAAAATGGTGAAGGGATGGGTAACATTATTGTTTTATAATTATTCATGTATATTATTCACCCATTGTGCTTCGTTCTAATCCTGCTTTGCTCTTTCTCTTGCAGTCGCTACCAGTATGTCTTAGTTTCTTAAGTTCCCGATGGCCGGAGGTGTTCGTGTTGGTAAGGGAACGGCTCTTGCAGCTAACGAAGTTATTCCTCAGCATACTACTCCGCCCTTGCCTTTCAGCACTCAGATCTCCGAGAAATCTGATCATCAAAAGGTTGTTGAATATGAGAATGAAAGGGTCCTCGCGGCGAAGCAGAAAGCCCAAGCCGCTAAGGATAGAGCAGTTGGGAAGAGAGCTGCCACTGAAGGAACTTCCCAACGAACGAAGAAGAAGAAAATGACACCCTTTTCCTTTGCTTTGTCGGACTCCGAGGTAGATAGATCCAACCGTAGTGGCTTCGGTACTCATCACTCTGCTTCGCCTCTCAACACTATCATTCCTAATGAAATTGAACTCACCACCGGAGGTGATGACCTGATTCTGGAGTCCGTCAATCGAACGGAGGATGATACAGAGCACCATCTTGACAATGTAGAAGACACTACCGAAGCCCACTATCCTCTTTTTGAACACCCCCCCCGTTCTCAACACTCCAACCCTTCTGCTGAGGATGCACATCATACGAGGGATGAGACGGCTCACATATATGCCTCTAGGTCTACCGGCAAGTATTTTTACTACTCTTCCCCCTCCTTGCTCGTTACGACGTTCATATAATCTTCTTTTGTTTTATGTCCGGTCAGCCTCTTCATGCTGGTGGGTTGTGTTTTTTTTTTTTTAGTGGTTCACATCGTCAAGCCTTCCCTAGGCGTAATCCTGACGGGAGCGGCATTAGTTCGTTCCTTCCTTTATCAAGTTATTTCATATTGTATGCCTCCTACTATTGACTTGGATCTGACCCGTGACAATTTTCTTGGTTCAGGTAAAAAGGCCCCCTTTTTTCCCTACGGGCGACATGTCCTTAGCGCCCCTTGGGTCGGGCCTGGAGCTTGACTACCCACGCCAATTTTGAATGATGTTGAGTCGGATAGGATATGATTGATCAATTTTGGCTACTCCAGCCCTTCGAGACCAACATAACGGCGGAGAGTTGAAAAACCAGTGTGCACTTACCAAGGCGTTCGTGCGGTGTTGAACGTTGTACCTGATAGTCCTAGGCTCAGATCGACATCTTGTGGTGTATGAAGCATTGTAATGAGTCCCACATTCTTTCTTGTCAAGGTGTGTTATCCGATTGGTTGACCGTATTACACGGGACTATCGGAGTATGTGGGGAGTGATCACCATTTCCTAAGTCTTAAATCAATTGATCCGAAGATCAAAAAGTGGCATCAGCATGCAATCTATGTTTGAGTTGTTGTTTCCGTAAAGGGGATCGGATCAATACTAAAAACTTGCAGCTATCGAGAACGGAAAGTGGGGATTTGACAGTTGGAAAGGACCAAGAAGGGAAGAGCCATTAAGCAGTGGTGGGAAGCGGAGCTGGCTGCCAAAACATCCCTTTTGACCGAGGCCGAAAGGTGCTGTTAGCACGTGAAAGGTATCTGGAGCTCTTGACTGTGAACTTAAGTCATGCGAAATTATTAGGCATACTATGTGCGCAGCTGCTTCGCCCCGCTTTTAGATCTTCTATCCAGCGATGATATAAAAAAGTTTGGCTCATGTTTTCAATGTGGGTTGTTTGCCACTGGATGGTCGGAGGGTGCGAAGGCAGCTTGCTCCGAGGAGGAAGCCAAGGCATTCCTAGCCACTGCCACTGATTATGACCCTGCCTACAAGACCACTTTTATGTTTGAGTTTGGCTTTCTTTGTAACAAGAGTTATCCTATGGTGGAGAAGCTGGTTGATCCTTCCGGCTTCTTTAGGGTACCTATAGAATATGTGGCTTGAAGGTCAATCTGACCCACCCTGAGTGGAAGGCTGCGATATGCATAGTTATCAGGAGGCGTATTCCCAGCTTTTTTTATGGTTTGTAATGTACTTGTGTATGGTAAACTTTTTTGCAAGTCCGTGGTTTGAGTATGGAACGCCCAGCTTTCACTTGTCCCTTTTTGGAACTTTGCTTCGAATTGATGGTACGGATTTAGTGGCTAGTTTTGTTTTTTTCTTTGCAGGTCCATGCGAGTTTGTACACATGTATGTTTTTGTGCGTTGCTTGGCCATTGGCTCATGGACTCATCCGGAGAGTCTTGCATTTCGGGTATTGTAAGTCACTTGGCCATTGGCTCTTGGACTCATCTGAAACGTCTTGTGTTACGGGTATTGCACGTCACTTGGCCATTGGCTCTTGGACTCATCCGGAACGTCTTGCGTTTCGGGTATTGTACGTTACTTGGCTGTTGGCTCTTGGACTTATCCAGAGTGTAAAGCACTTCTCAGGATAAAAGTAGCGTAGATATTGGTTACTTGAGTTGGTTTGGGGTAGCTAATCCCTACCGAAACCACAAATTTCTTTATATCTACTTGTGCATTATTTAGAAAATTATTTCCTCTCCTAACATGAGAGGAATCTGTCATTAAAACAACCACTATAACATTAACATTCGTCAAGTCATCAGAATTCTAAACACATAACTCCTATACGTAGAAACTTTCCTATGGTTGATGGCGTGCCAAGTCCGAGCACCTCTTTTCTCCCATTTGTTTGCAACTTATAGGACCATTCGGTATCATCCCGTCCACCCTAAGGGTCTTCCCACTTCGGACCCAACTTGCCCTGTCTACTCTACTGGCTTCATTCTTTCGGAACACATATTCGTCTGGCTTGAATGAGGTTGGTCTCACCTTTTTATTATAATACTGCTCCATTTTGGTATTATACTTGGCTTCTCTTGTTGCCGATGCTTCTCTTCTTTCCTACAGGAGATCCATGTTTAGGCGTAACTCATCCTCGTTCTCATCTTCCTTGATCATCATGGTTCGGTGCGTGGGCATTCTTATTTCCGTTGGTATCACAGCTTCACTTCCGTATGTGAGGCTGAAGGGTGTTTCACCGTTACTTTGTTTTAAGGAACTACAATGGGCCCAAAGTACGTTAGGTAGCTCGTCGACCCATCCTGCCCTCTCTCTTCCTAACCTGGCCTTGATTCCCTCCAGCAAACTCTTGTTAGCCCTCTCTACCAGACCGCTTGCCTGCGGATGAGCCACCGCCTTATATCATCGAACTTATGGTTTAGGCTCTCGCTCCTGCCCTTGAATGGGTTATTGACAAATGGAGTTCCGTTATCGAGACTATTAGCCGAGGAAAGCCCAAACCGGCACACAATTTCTCCATACAAACTTTTTTTCATCCTTTTCCGTATTATTACCAAGGTTTGCTTCTATCCATTAGTGATGTAATTGAATGGCTACAATTGACTAATTTCTATTTTCCGGAGCTTGCGGTAAGGGCCCGAGGATGTCCATTCCCCATTGGTAAAATGGCCACGGAGCCATGATTGAAGTCATTAACTTTTGGGACGCCTCGGCACCGGAGCATGTACCTGACACGAGTCCGCCTTTTTGTCACATTTCTAGCGTCCCTGTGCATAGTTGGCCAATAATATCACTGTCTTATGGCTTTAGCGACCACGGACCTTGCACCAATGTGCATTCCGCATGATCCCATGTGGATCTCCCCGAGAGCGTGTTGGCCTATAAGGGCCCACACTGCTTAACATGGACCAAATAAGCGTTTTGAAGAGCAACGCCCTCTTCAATACGTACTGAAGAGATTTTTCAGCATTCTAAGTGCTCTTCTTTCGTCTTTGTCTATCGGCCACACGCCGTCTGCCAGACAACGTATGATAGTCGTCATCCAGTTGTCTTCTTCTTCTTCCACGATCGCCCCTACTTCCTTCTGGTCAGTTAATCGTTCCGCCAACACCTCTACCAGGACCTTCTTCATGAGTGGTCAAATGCATGGGTGCCCAGCTTCTTAGAATGTTGCGCTTTTAGTTTTACGTTGCTGGGTATGTTTGGGATGGCGAAACTTTCGAACTCGGCAATACAGTCTTTTGTTGTGGTCCATATTTAGTCATGCTAGTGTTGCCTTGCCACTGAACTTTGTTGGATCGACTGCTTCCAGCTCTGAG
Organism: Tanacetum coccineum; assembly: GCA_026074375.1. Classification (NCBI taxonomy): domain Eukaryota; kingdom Viridiplantae; phylum Streptophyta; class Magnoliopsida; order Asterales; family Asteraceae; genus Tanacetum; species Tanacetum coccineum. The sequence goes on from BQNB010055591.1 coordinate 33,838, forward strand.
TCTACCTTTTCGTCTATGTTTCAAACCTTTATCTTTTTTGCCATGCGGAGCCCTGCAAGTAAGGCCTCGTATTCTGCCTCATTAGTTTATGCTGGCGAAATTCAACCGAGGCGTTATGTAATTCCACCCGCTGGGGCGATAACGCTAAACCACCCCCAGATCCTTTACTGTTCGATGCCTCATCGTAAAGAGGTCCATCTTTCCATAGCAACCTTGCGACACTGGCCCAGCATTCCGAAAGAATTCCTCGGTGGGTGTTTCTACCAAGTGCTTCTGACAAGAAGTCCACTAATACCTGTCCCTTCATGGCGCTTCTTGGCTCGTAAGCAATGTTGTATGCCCCCAACTCCACTGAGTATTTAGCGAGCTTCCCTGATGCCTGAGCTTTGTTTAATATCTGTTTAAGCGGTTGATCCGTTATGACTTTAATGGGATGGGCCTCGAAGTACCTTCGTAGCCTCCTGGACATGTGCAAACAATGACAAGCCATTTTTTTCTAATAAGCCTAGTTTCCTCTCGGCTTCGTTCAAAGTCCTGCTTACGTAGTGTATCAGACACTGTACCCCCTTTCTTTCGGCTAGCAATACGGTACTTACGACCTCCGTTGCCGCTGCCAGGTATACATATAGTGTTTTCTCTTTTACTGGGGTGGTTAGCAACGACAGCTCTACTATGACCTTTTTCATCTCTTGGAACGCCCTTTCCGCGTTTTCAGTCCATCGGTATTCGTCCTTGTTTTCCTTCGTTATGTCCTTTAGAGTTTCGAAGAAAGGTAACGGCCTTTCAGTAGACCGGGACAAGAATCTTTTTAGTGCAACTAGCTTTCCACTCAGGCTCTGCATCTCTTTAAATGTCCGAGGGGATTGCGTATCGGCGATGGCTTTGGTTTTCTTTGGGTTAGCCCGGATTCCCTTGGAGGTGACCATATACCCCATAAATTTTCCTTCTTCCACCCCAAACGAACATTTTTTGGGGTTCAACTTCATGTTGATCCTCCGGAGATTGTCGAATGTCTCGGCGATGTCTTTGATCAAGACTTTCTCGTTGCTGCTCTTGATGACCATGTCATCCATGTACGCCTCCAAGTTCCTCCTGATTTGGGATTGGAATGCTGTATCCATCAGTCTTTGATAGGTAGCACCGGAGTTCTTGAGCCCGAATGGCATCTTCGTGTAGCAGTATGTGCCCTGGTCCGTGTAGAACGCGGTTTTTTCTTTATCATCATGTGCCATCTGCCTGGTGGTATCCCTTATATGCATCTAGGAAGCATTTATATCGAAATCCCACGACCGACTCTATTTTTCCGTCAATATCCGGCAGGTGGTAGTAGTCTTTTGGGCACGCCGAGTTGACATTTTTGAAGTCTATACACATCCTCCAACTTCCGTCGCCTTTCTTCACGAGCACCGGGTTTGATATCCATGTAGGGTATCTCACTGGACGGACTATTCCTGCGCTAACCCACTCTTCCACCTCCTTGCTTACAACCTGGGTTCTGTCGTATGCCATAACCCTTCTTTTTTGTGCAACGGGTTCTACCAAGGGGTTAACATTCAGGGAGTGTTCTATGATCCTGCTTGGTATTCCTGGCATATCGGCCGGTTCCCACGCAAAAACATCCATACTTTTCTTTAGCAATTCCCTGAGCTGATTCTTTATATATATTCAGAAAACGCTTAATAATATCATACGATTTTAATAAAGGAAATTATTACATTAGCATATCTAAAAAAAGAATTTGAAGTCCTAATTTCCTTAAAAACAATATAAATGATTATTTTCTTAAAAAGTTAATGACTGCAGAGAAACCCTAACCCTATGCACCCGTGAATGCTGACTGAGCTGTCGTAGTGATTCGGCTAGAATTGGGACTGAACCCTGACCTCTTTCTCGATTGGGTCCTCCATTGATTTTTTAAGTTGTAGTTTTTTCATATTTATTTTTCAGGTAGGAATTTTGTAAGTTGCTTAAATTTTCGGGGTTTGTGTTCCATTCTCTTCGCTCCGTCGTGGAAACTAATACCATTGAGGGTTAAGTTAATAAGTACAGTAATAGATAATATGGGATCGCTTGGAACGGTTAAAGTTCAAAACTTTGATCATAGGCAAGAAAATAATGGGCAAAAGTGTGAATATACGCAAAAGGACTTGTCATGTTGCTAATGAACCGGAAGAACAAAATACACAACTGATTTAAGGTCCTAACATTTGAGGGTTTTCAACAGTTTTCCGGATTTTATCAAATGATGCAAACAAACATAAATAGATATTCCCAACAATGTAATGAACCATATATGATGTGGAAATAATGGAGTGTTTACTGCGCTTTCTATCATATCAGAATCGAAACAGGAATATAGCACCACACCTTTTCACAACTCCGTGCCCCACCTTTCGCTTCCCCCGCGTCCCCTTTGTTCTAACATCCTTAATTAGGTGGTTTAGCTTTCCCGACTCTAAAGCCATTTCCAGCTGCCTTCTTAGCTGAAAACAATCGTTGGTGTAGTGTCCTTTTTCTCCGTGATAGTCACAGTACTTATCTTGGTTTTCCTTCTTAGGTGGGAGTTGCATCGGCCTTGGTGGCTGCAAGTTCAACTGTGGTTCTGAGGCCAATATTTCCTTCGGTAATTTGGTGAGTGAGCTAAGGTTGAACTTGGGATGATGGATGAATCCTTGGCTCTCTAGCGCCTGTCTATGAGTCAGGGCACAGATACGGTAACCACAAGCCCTATCTCTAGGTTGAATGTTTTTCTCCTTCGTACCTTTGTTATGGTCCGCCCCCATATCTCTCCCATGTGGAACCGATCCTCCTTATGCTGACCGGCCACCGCTGGCCTCCTGGATACCTCTGTTTACTTTCCCCTTTATGGCAATCTCCGTGTTAGCGAAGGCTTCTTCCGACCTTACAAATTCATCCAGCCTCATCATAAACTCCGTCTAACCATTTTTTTTGGTACTTTTAGAGTATCGTTTAGCCAATTTCTGGGCATTTGTGAGCGTCCATGAACGACGATATCTTCATGACCTTCGGGACACCCGTAATAAAGCCCGTTTCTACAATCCATCTTTCCTTGAAGGCCACGAGGGTTTCATTGGCCTTCCTCACAATCTTGGTTATTTCTGTTGGATCTTTGAAGCATGCTCTCCTTGTTGAAAATCAGGTTGTGAACGGCTGCCTGAGTTCCGCCCACCCGTCGATGCTTCCTTGCGAGAGGTTCTCGAACCATCCCCTCGCACTCCCGTCTACGGTTTGCTGGAACATACGACACCATACCGGCATTGGCCATTCTCCAGAGTTTGTTGCGGATGAGAATCGACTGAGATGATCCTCCGGATCGGTGGTCCCGTCATACAATTTGATGTTTGCCGGCATTTTGAACTCTGGGCCGGCAAACTCTATTATCCTTCGTGTTAAGTGGGTTTTTACTGCCTCCTTGAAAGGCCTCTTCATATCAGCGTCCCCTATTTCTTTTCCCGTTACCACCATTCGAACCCTCGTTCGGTCCTCCTCATCATCGAAGCTTAGATGTATCGGAGACACATTTCCCCTTCTGTTGTGTTCTTTCAGCAGCGATCTTAGGGCCGAGAGGTTCCCTTCAATCTGCTCCCTTGCGGACGGAGTGGTTTCCGTATGTAGGGTTTCAAAATTAACTTCGAGAGGTCCCCCCAGGTGGACCCGATGATACCAGCAGGCGTAGACCTAATGTTGTCGCCAGGGGTTCCTCTAGACAGTCCACCTGTCATTCTAATGCTCTGGTAGATTGACTAAGTGTCCTACGGATGGCGCCAGTTTGTTGAAGTAAATCTTCACACCTCCGAGAGTGCTCTCGGACCTAAGTGAGATGGAGCCCTCCTGGTTCCTGAAATATATGAGACAGACGCGTTAGCCTCGCCTTGGGGTTGCCCCAAGACCAAGCTCAGGCGTGAGAATAAGAAGGGGAAGGAGAAGGAGGATATTTCGATGGTTAAGTATATGTAAAATGTAATAGAGTCGAATCGAACCTTCTTGTAAGTGTGTGAATGAGGGGTATTTATACACGTTTAAGGAACAGTCTCGGAACACTGTTCTTGCACTATGCATGTACCCTAAAGCATAGAGTTATGAGCTATACCTAGTACTCTTGTCAGGTGTCAGATGAGATCCTAGGGACACAATCCCGTGAATTCAGGAGAATTGGTAATCTTCAGGTTGTTCCGATGAGACTCCCGGAGCGTTCACCGAAACGTCTTCCGGAGAACTCCACGACCATGTTCCGGATGCCTTCCGGGTACCTCCGTCGTCATTACTGTATAACAGATGGTTTGGAGGAGTGCGAGTTTGAGGTGTGAAACGGGTGAGAAGAAATTAAATGAAGTTGATTTTATTTCTCAAGGAGTGGAATTGGTGTCTAGAATACTTGCAACAATGACAAAAACTTGAGTGAAATTAAACTTGAGTATGAGGAGGATGAATTGATTGTGATGGTGGTGAAGGTTTTACATGAATGTAAGCATTGGATGGGTTAGTGTGTGAATCAAGAATGGTGGAGATGTTGTGAAGTTGGTTAATCATTTGATCTCTTAGTGGATTGTAGGATGGTGGTGAAGGAGATTGAAGATGGACTCTTAGAGGAAATGGAGGTGAGTCATTTTAGGAAGGAGGTGATGATTTTGGAGTGGAAGGAGGTGATGATTTTGGAGTGGATGTCTTGCGCTTCCATACTTGTCTTACCGACATTCTTGGTTTTCTAGAGAAGTTTGGATGGTGGTTTGAGCAAGACATTGATGGTGAGAGTGAAGATGATAATAAGAAGAAGTTGGTGATGGTGAATGAAGAAGGATGGATGAGTTAAATAATGGAAGTACTGTTAGAGAGTGGCAAAGCATGGTTTGAGTGATAAAAGGTGAAAGAAGTGGTTTGGCTAAACAAGGAAATGCCAGCATGAGACTATGTATAGGAAGGTCAAAGATACAAAAAAGTGGTAAACTTAAAAATTTTGTTCCTTCCTGTTGGCGGTCCCATATTGTTTGGCGGTCCCATATTGTTGGGCGGTCCCATATATATTGGGGGGCCGCTGGTTCTTTATGGGGGCCGTTTTCTGAAGAGAGCAAAATTTTTCAGTTTTTCCCTTTCTTATGTCTAGTGATTTTAGCATCTTCCAAATTCAAAAATCAACTAATTTAAGCAAGAATATAAGGTCTTAAATTAAGATGCAAATCATTTAACA
>BQNB010055592.1:0-39043 GCA_026074375.1 Tanacetum coccineum
AGATGGTCAAGATACACACTGATAATAATGTAGCTGATTTGCTCACTAAAGCTTTTGATGTGAGTAGATTTAATTTTTTGGTGGCAAGCATTTGTATGCTTAATCTGTAGTTGCATGATCTCAGGGGAGGTTAATGGTGTTTTAGTGCAGTGGATTATACACAAGTGCTATTTGGATTGAGTGGAATGGATTACAACTGGTATGTTATTTTGGTTAACAGTTCTTAATTTTTATTCATGGGCTATGCATAGATATGGATCCTCATGAATTCTCACATGTCTATCTAGATATTTCTAGTGTGCTTGTGATGAATAGAGGCATGTTATTGCATAATTATTGGAGAACAAGTTAATATTGTCAGACTAATATTAGTACTGCTTGTTACCGTTAATACTGTTGGTGCGGAACCAAGCACCTGAGGGTGAAGGTTCAGTAACACCCCCTGAACCTTAACCCACACCCTCTACCTCACAACCAAAGTAAAGCATATTGAAAGTGAAAGTGATGAAGATTAAAAGTGAAGCATATTGGAATTTATGTTTATAAAAAAACGTAGGAAATGATCATGCAACTACAAAAGCTTGTCGCTATAAAATCATGTTGTTGTGCACGAGTACTCGTATACTAAAAGTATAAATAACCCAACGGTGTATTTTTATAAGATGGTCATGGTACATCTCAAGCGATATATAGTGTTACTTAATTTTGATGTCTAATGTATATAGTTTATCGAAAATAGACGCTATTATGAGGTAATCTATATGAAATGACTTGACACTTGATAGTATAGGTTTAGTTAACAAATTTATAGCAAGCTTACAAAAGCATATACATAGAACACGTTACATACTACTAAAACGATAACCATTGATGTTTAACAACGTAGCAAAAAAGTTTAAATTAGCTAAAAAATTAATCTCAATTGCTTATTTCTTAAGGTGCCTAATCTTACTCCATATTTAATCATAACTTTAAGTCGATGTTATTATACTAGGCTTTCCTAATTCACGTAATCATAATTTTTTTAGTTTCATTTGATTTTATGTAGCCTTGTGTGTAACGGAAGCAGTTGAAGAAAGATACAACACCTAAAAATGAAGCTCTCTAACAAACACATGGTTTGAGAATACTGCTATAAATACTGATTAATGGCTAAGGGGATGTTTGCTTTGTTTATAAGCACATCCTTATAGCATTATAAATAAAACAACTCTATACATGGTTTAAATATAATTTAAACTGTTGCAACAAACAATCTAATTTTTGTTTTAAAATTAAAAATATATAAAAGTTTAATCATCTTTTTTTGCTAACTACAAATACTTGAAAAAAAAATAAGAATAGAGTTTGAAATATCAAAAGAACAAGAGAAATTGAAATATAAGAGGGACATGGTTAGTAGACCTATCTCACATCGCTTGAAGAGGAAAACTTCCAAGGGAAAAAGCTCTTTATAAGCAAAGCCCCCACCCTATTTTGAAACTTAGTTAAGTTCTAGATGTTATTAAACATTGATATTGTGTTCTTAAACAATATTTGTTGAGCTTAAAATTTACATTAACTTTAGTTTGAGTATTAGAACAATTTTGATAATTGTAAATGTAAATGAGCTTTCGAGTTCGAGCTTGAGTTAATAAGCGAGCCTATCAAGCTTGATCTTTCAGCATCTTAAGCCTGAAAGTTAATTTATCTTAAGAGTACAAAAAAGGTAAAATATCTTAAACGAGCTCCGAGCTCGAGCTCGAACAACAAAAAAATATTCGAGCTCGAGCCAATATATAAAAGTTTATTCGAGCTCGAGCCAAAACTCGACTCGGCTCGGATCGTTTAAACCCCTACCTCCTGCATGTGGTTACAACCTTCAGAAGCGAAGAGGAACCATGTTATCATCGATAATCCCCTCTTAATGTCTCTCGGGTCAACCCGACCCACCCTTCACCCTCCTTCTCTCCGACCGTCGCAAAAAATGAAACGGGGCAAAGTAGTTATTATTTGGAATATGGTTGTGGAGGTTGCTGAGGCGAGCGACCCTCACACTCTACCATCCTTGCACTTCCCGCGACCACAAACGATATCACCATTCTGTTTCCTGTACACGCGTCACTAAAGACACGCAAACCAAAGCAAGCGTAAGGAAATGCAAGACAACCTCAGCAAAGTAGCAAGAAAAGGCAACGTGAGCATACGCGTGTGACTGACTTGCCAAAATATGAGCCTTAGTAAACTATGGCCTGATATAATATATATGCAACTAAATTATCTTTCGGCTTATTTTGCAGCTCGTAAGCATATCGCCATAGTCGCACACCCGTCACTCTCATCACACGCATGGATAGCGGCAAAAAAATTGATTGGTGGCATCGAAGAAGTATAAGCCCACAGTATAAGCAAGCAAGAACCAGTAATTCTCATTTTTCATCAGGAACTACAACAACAACGTGTGGAAGGGCTCCGATTAATCAAGCTAACAACTGGCTTATTGCAACTCGAAAGCCTATCCCATAGTTCACACACCGTCCCACTGTCATCACACGCATGGATAGCGGCAACGAAATGATCGGTGGCATCGAAGAAGTATAAGCCCACAGTATAAGCAAGCCAGAACCGTAATTCTTAATTTTCAGCAGGAACAACAACAACAGCGTTGTGGAAGGCTCAGATTATACATGCTAACAAAGCGAACACACTTTATCTTCCACATTCTTATGAGCTTCCATATAACATTAAATTCAATCATTCATTGAAGAATGACGCCATTGTCAAAAAAATAGGGATTATTATTAATTGATAAAGCGATTTCTGCTGTTTAGTATAGTAACTCGGTGTTAATAGACACCTCATTTAATGTAATGCACAAAATTTTGGGTATCAGCATAAAAAAGGCTCAGGCCTGCGGTGTGGAAGAGCGCATCAAAAACCCGTAACGGCTGCAACCATGTGGCCGCCCCGCCAAGATACGGGTTTCAGTAAACCACGCCTCTTAACACAGTAAACGCATAAAAAATCATCATCGCCTATAGTAACCTGGTGTTAACAGACACCTCATTCAATGTAATGGAAAAAATTGTGGGCACCAGCATAAAAGAGGCACAGGCCTGCGAGTGTCAAGGTGGCATCAAAATCCCGTAACGGCTGCAACCAAGTGGCCGCCCAGCCAGGATACGGGTTTCAGCAAGCCAAGTCTAGAAAACTACATACACAACTTTTTTCATAGCCTTAAATTTAAATCCACATCAAAACCAACAAAACATTAGATAACATAAGTAAAGCATACCCATTATAAGAATGGTGACTGAATCAAACAAACGGTAGAACAACCCACCGAATAACTCAAACCACGCACATGAAATCCTTAAGCTGAAACCAATTGTATAAAAACCGATCATCAAACAATCCCTAACCAAATCAAACAAACGATCACCTAAGCTTACCAACATCACCAACTGACCATCAACGCCGCCCACCATGAATGGCGGCAACGAAGAGATCAGCGGCATTGTGGCGAAGCCAAAGAGAAACAAAAAAGGTGAAAATGTGTATGTGTAAAAGGAGATAATGGCAGAAAAGAGCGATGGGAGGAGGTATAAGACAGATACGTGTTTTATGACGTGCCCTTTTTATGCAATAAAGATTGAAAACCCAACAAACCATAAATGCATTTATGAATACCTCGGGTGAATAATCTTAAGGCTTAATATTATAGAAAAATAATCACACGCTGTTGTGCCACAGCAACCACCACCACTCCAATAGTGCTCCTCCAAATCTCAGACGTGTGTCGTCCATTTGGCTCAGATGAAAGTTTTAGGAAATGGCCTATCACGGCTGCGTACAACAAAGGTAGCCTAGCCAAGCGATATCACACTTTCGTTCATCATTGCCTTTTTAGAATAACATTTGAGCTTTAAGACAGGAAAACAGCTGTTAAATTTGTTGTGGCAGATACAGTCAAAATGACAGCCGTGTCTCGCACATTCGAATCAGAGTGGCTTATTCACGGCTAGCGTGACGACTGTGGATACCTAGCCAAGCAATAGCCTACTTCCGGTATTGTGTTTGCAGTAAGACACAAATTACTGTAACATATTTCTGTTAATACAAATCGCTTTCTCCCTTATAACATTGTACAAAACACTGTCCCATAACATAGTAACACACAAATTACTGTAACATATTTATGTTAATTTAGTTAGACAGTGTTAAGCAAACATAACAAACCATCGTTTAAATGACGATTGCAATCTGGGAACCCAGATGAAACAGCCGACCCATGCCAGGTCAGCAAACATGACTTAGTTGGATCCCCGCCAAGATACGGGACGGTTTTCACCATACGTCACCCACAATCACGCAACCCACATAAGAAATAGTATAGCACAACCGAATCACTTGTCAAACATCTGGTTACAAATATATCACAACCATCCCCAACGACCCCTAATTTCCACAAATTATAACCAACCTATGGTTGCAAACACCAAATTCCAGCAATTTTCAAACTCACAAAATTAAATCCTCAAACAATGCAACATCAACAATTTACCCTTAAAACTGAGAATTAAGTCTTCTAAATATACAAATACACAAAGCTTACGAATTTGTATAAAAAACTTACCACAAACTCATGTCAAGACTTTCATCAAACACTTGGAAACCCACCTCCCGATTCAACTATTCGACTTGCGATGCACCAATATAATTCAAAACATTCTATTCAATCGAAATGTCGTTCTCACATACTTTTCTAAGCTATTAAATAAGCAATTTAGAAGATAAAACATAAACGAAAAAGCAATCCCAAACACCCTCTTCGCCTAGAATCTAATTACAACCATATCGATTCAAGATTAGAAGAATAGAAAGATCTTCAAGTGCATGCATCGTGATACCCAGGTATGAAAACATCATGGTTTGGGTGTTTTTTTAAATATTTAGTTTTACCCAAATTTGTATCCAATAATTATAGTGTAATTTATTTTTAAAAATCATTGAAATAAAACCCTAAAATCCACCATTACCTTGGTTCAGCAAGCTTCTTGAAATACCTAAGAATTCGCGTGGCTTGGATCACCGAAGACGGCGGTAATGAGTCTGCTATGGCAGCCGGTATGGTAGCGGCGACAAAATATTTGATCTTAATACGTGAGATCTGACTTTTTGTAGAGAGAAGAGAGAGAGAGAGAGAGAGAGAGAGGGGTGATGAAGATGGAGAGAGAGAGAATAAAGAGAGAGAGAGAGAGAGAGAGAGAGAGAGAGAGAGAGAGAGGATGAAGAGATGAGGGAGATGCATGAAAATAATGGGGCGGTGAAAGAGAGGATAGGAAGACACATAAGGCTTAACCCCGAAGAAGCTAAAAGCGTTGGGTCGGCCGGGTTTTCATAAATGCATTTAATGAACGCCTCGGGGGAACGATCTCACTCTTTATATATATAGTATAATATATAATTTAAAAATATAAAAATGCATAGGCCAAAAATATATATGATATTTGCTAACATAAAGTTAGCAATTAGTGATTCGAGCCCCTAATGGCATCCAATTGAGTAGTATGCAAGTCTCAAATCTTCGTCTTAGGAGATAAACCCCACTCTTTTTTTTTCGCCTCGGAAGGAAAACCCCTACGGGAAAGCTCGAACCCGAGACCTCCTGCATGTGGTAACAACCTCCTGAAAGCCACATGAGAAGTAGTCGACGCGCTGTAAAAAGCATTTGGTATTGACGGAGAAGACAAATCCTGAGCATCCGAACGTCGACGGGCAACAAGTTGAGCAGTCCATGTACGCAAACTATGTTGGAATAATGTTTGAATTGCATATAGTAAAATGTCGAGTTGAAAACAAGAAGTCCAAAATGACGAATGTAGATAATAAAACTTGGGACGTTAATGCACAACTAATGATATATAAAACAATCTTCTAACAGTACTATATAAAACTTAGTCTTAAACAAACAACAGAACCATAAGCTTTGATGCAGCATCAACAAAATTAAACATTTCGCTCAAACTCAATGGACAAATAGATATTAGCGTATCGAGATAAATAATGCTCTTGCTCGCATCTCTACAAGGGAGCCTGGTTCTAAATACGACATTTTACACTTTTAGAATAGGCCATCACAAGTTTCAGACTGGTTGGTTTATTTACTAAGTTAGTCTTCATCATCAGACAAATAAACCACCCCATGAGCAGAGCAGCATTACCCCCTCCCGGGAATTCAGGTGTCTTCAGAATGTTAAGCCCACAAGCAGCATTGTCTTCTGTCAGCCCATAACGTTATCATTCAACTTATCCTGTGGACCTCCACTCTGGGGCACAGATGGACTGCGTACAGCAGAGGCGTGTGGTGACTGTGATCGTGGTTCACGAGGTAGTGGTGGTGGTGTTTGTATAGATGATGGTGAATTTAGTCGTTGGGAATTTGAGGGTGAGGTTAATGGGAGGCTACTTGTTACATGATGAACTGGCAATGTCCTATGGTAAGTTCCAGAACCTGTAAGTCGAGATGAAGATGTAGGGTTAGATGGCCTCATACGTGAGGTCGAGGAACAGATGTCACTGCTGGCTAGTGGTCGCATATGTGGGGGCGTACTGCGAGGTACACTGCTTACCAAAGGTGGTGATGACATGCCAAAGGGGTTCCACCTAGATGGTGTGGTTGATGAAGTAAGAGGGTTCATGCCATGTGGCGATCTGATAGGGGAAGGTGTCGTTGAGGGGGTAATCGGGGTGATGGTTGGTGTTGAAGGTGTAATAGGGTTGATCACAGGTGGTGTCTGTTGTAGTGGTGAGGAATAAACTGGGGCGATAGTTGATGGTCTGCGACGAAATGGGTCTTCGCTAGTATTATTTGTTTGCGGGGATGGAGGGGAATAGGGTTGGTGTTAGGTAGGTGGTCATTGCCGTAGTGTTTTGGCGGGTCTGAGGTACTAGTATGTGGGTGTTCTGATCAGTGGGATCAAGAAAAAGTCCGAGGGTTGGTGAACAATTTGAAGGGGGGGCTGTGTTCGCTGTGGTGGTGTTGCTACTGATGTTGCCGGTATTGGTGGTGGTGTCTGCTGGGTTCCTGAAGACTGGCCAGGTGTATACATCGACGTACCACGAAACCTACGTTGTTGCTGCATTGATTCAGCTTGACGTGCTGCAAAGAAGGTTGAATTTTGTTATGTTATGGAAAGCTCGAATAGTTTATAACAAGACTAAAACAGAAATCCAATAATGATCAATATGATTTTGCATTATATGTCAAACAAAAGAAAAACAACATATTTGAAGTAAAATCAACACCTTGTTGTACTGCTGCATCAGATCCACCCCTAAGCATCTTGGCACCTTCTCTAAAACATGCGCCAATAATTGGTTCATTGGCCAACTATGTTCATATTGTCTCGAAACTCCTTCTTTGTGAGTTATAAGTTCAACTGCCAACACAATGGCTCCGCTTCTTTCCATCTAGATAATCCAGTATTGATCTTTTGTATCTGCAAGAAGACTGAATCCAATAACATGACGATAAAACAAATGAAAAAAACTCAACTCACTTTGACTTAAACTACGAGAAAATCGAAAAAGAAACTCACTATTTGTCATGATGTGATTTGACCATTTTTATTATACAGAAGATAACTGTAAAAGTTCAATATGAAGTGGATCAACGCCACCAGTCCTTAGTGAAGCAGCTTGGTTGGAATTTGCATTTCGTTGAAGATCAAACAAATATTGTCCCAGCTGAATTTGGGCCTGTGCAGTAATGGGTGGTGCAGTGGTTTGAACCAAAACCTCACTAGTTGAAGACATAGCAGCTTGGTTTTCAGTAATCGTTGGATCAGTAGAGATGACTGAAGATGGTTCATCGAAGAGGTTTATGTGATTAATCTTCTGCAGAGTGTTCAAACCGTGGAGTAGGATCAGCTTGCCCTTCTTGATCTTGAATCCCATTCTCTGAAGGTTGTTGAAGTAGATTAGAATCATTGTGAATTTCCTGAAACGACTAGAACAAATCAAAATTACAACGATCAAAGTTTAATTCAAAAGACTGAATGAAAGACGCAAGCTTAAAGATTCTGACTGTGCAAATAACCTACCGGGATTGCTGGCATTGAATGATCAGAAACCGGAGAAGCCACTTGCTGAACTGAGGGTGTTGTGTCCTGTGCCTTGTCTTGGTTGCAGTTGCCAGCTGGAATTGCCAACTCAGCAGACTCGACGTTTGGCGCCCCGTGATGGGGACCAGTTCCAGTAGGGTCTTCAACAGCATGTGACCCATCAACATATTCGATATGCAGTGTCAAATCATTGGCAGCTGGAATCCCCATCTGATCGGAGTCTGCATGCAATGATGTATCATTAGAACCATTCTTATTCGAGGCACTTGATACCATTGCATCATCCCCTGATACAACAACTTTTGCAACATCATCTTGCTGTTCTGACGCAATATCTTCAATAGCTGGAATGTCTCCAATTGGTTCACTTAGCACACTTGCGTCAGCCCCTGCCACGTCATTCCCCATGTCAGCAACATGCTTTGCTGGGATATCTCCAATTGGTTCACTTAATGCCGTATGTGAACCTGACACCACGTCATTACTAGTCTCACCTAAATTGACTACTACATCTGGCACAACCACAGGAGACAAGTCATGCACACGTTTATCACGACTTTCTGCTTCAATTGGATTTCCTAATAAAGCAGGGGCCACCTCACGGCTTTCTTGATCTTCCTTTTCACTCTCCACCAAGTCCAAAATCTGGGTCTCGTTTGCAGGCCTATTTAAAGAAATTTCATCATTAACCACCACCGGCCTCAATTTTTCATGTTTATTCAATTCATCAGCAAATTCTTTTTCTACCAACTTTAGCTTTTCCAATCTTACAGAGGAATTCCTAATATACAGATAGCGGATAAGAGTTTTTTCTAATTCGAACTCATTAACTATACTCATCTTCTTTTCATTCCACTCTCTGTCAAACTTATCAATCTCGTTTCTTTCCTTTCTAGCTATATCTTCCTCTAGAATCTGTCTACTGCTTTGCAAAGCTTCTTTATTAGGCGAGCCGTGGTTTTCTCGTTTCTGCTCTTGTGGGGTAATTGGAACTGCGGTGTGACCTATCTTGGTTCTTCTGTCTTGATGCACGATCTTTAAAAAGCATTAAGCACCGTTAAATGTTCCATTGGTTCTGTAAAAACAAACACCTTTTGTGTTAAGCTTTCGTACACTTGATCAGCTTCTTCTTCCGTGCAGCTGAAATTCAAGTGCTCCGTTGCAACAGCAAAAGATTTTTTCCTATCAACCGTGTGTTTTGACAGTGATGAACAAATCCAGCACTAGAAACATGACACAAAAAAATCTTAAGTGAGTACATCCAAATTGTCAATATAAAGCATTGATTTATTTTTACTTCATTCAATGTGCGAAAATTTCATACCACTGATATCATTAAAGCCTGTAATGTACTTGTGTGCTCCTTGCTGACATTAGAAGATCACAGACAAATTTTAGAAATCTCTCCACTATGATCTTTGCATCCTCCTGCATCCATAATCGAGTCTAATTAAAAATGTTACATGACATTACATAACCATGAAAGACATAAGTCCATATGACCAATCTGAGAATATAGTCCAAACACAACGACCTCAAAAGCAGACATAGAGAGAACTAAAGAAACAAATTTTACAAGCTGGTAAATAGCAACATCGGTAATATAAACGGACCATTTCAAAAAATGACATAGGTATTTGTGGGTCAGCTCAACTCGGTGTATTTTCACTGGTACAAACACTGGTATGTTTCAACCAGAGCCCATCGTGACCAATAACCCAATCCAAAACCCGTCTTACAACCTATAAGCATTATTGTCCAAAACTTCATATTCGAGATATGGAAAAGCCAGGATAAATACTATAGAAACATACCGAGAACTTGAGGATGTTGCAGAGCTCAGACACAGTGGGCTTTAGATGTTGATAAAGACTTTCCGCATTACCATCGGCAGTTTCAATTACAACCTGGAGTTCCCATCACCATACTCAGCTACACGGTGGTGAGCAGGAACCTCAGAACCCTCTGAAACAAAATACGTGGTTGTTATTGAAGTGAGAGGTTGCGTTTTCGAGGCTGGTAAGCGTTTGTGTATGCAGAAGCATTTTCCCAAAATACATTATTCTAAACTACAAGTCACTTATGACATACAAATAAAACATATATTAGTCTGAAATAACGAGGCTTCCCATTCCGAATCCTCGTCAACATAATTACGATTTATTGCACATTATAAAGTTTTTAAATAATTCTGGGCTTTGAAAAAACATATCAGAGCGTCATTTGGCGAAAGAAACTTTTAGATACCTGTTTCAACTCTTACTCGTTGAGATTTATAACGAGCCTTAAACTCAACAGCATTGTATCTCTTGCGTTTGTTACTATCCCGACTTCGATCTTCTTTCTCTTTATCAACATCTTCTGCACTCTCTTCTGATATGGCCGCAGATTTCTCAGTTGACTTAACATTTAAAGCAGGAACGTCAACAGGGTTTTTATCTCTTTCGGAGCTAGGAGATTTTTGAGTATTTAAACGATCTGTTGAGGCTTGTATCGCTGTTGATGTTTCCCTGCCTGTTAGAACAGACGAGGGTGCGTCTTTCCTTTCTGCCATCTGTTGAAAGTCCATGCAACCGAATTAAATCAACAGTTATATAAGCAAAATCTTGTAGAAGATCGAGTTTCAGACGGATATATAAACAACATGTATATGATCAGAAAAATCTCCTTAATAGTGAAATCCAAGACTTTTAACACTATCACAGGCTAAGGCATAGATGTCATTAGAGTTAATAACTACATCCGAGAATTTTAACTCTATATCTGTACTAGCCCAGCGGTTCTAAAAAAAAACATTAAACCCTTCACCCTCATCCTAGAATTTTAACTCAATCACACTAGATCGATGACTTGGAACCGATACTGAAACTAAAAGAACACTACTCCCGCCAGTTCTAAGAATCAAGTAAAAACCTAGCTCATGTTATTATTATTATATCAAACAATTAGTATTACAACTTTACATTAAACAGTAAAAAAAATATTAGTGTATAACAGATAAATACCTAGTGAGAAAAATTAGGACGATATTATTAACCTAGTGAAAAATTAGGGTTTATGTTTTAAGGTTTGCAGGTGGTCTTATAGGAACCGGGAAAAAACAGGTTAACTTTTAATGTTTGACTAATTTTGAATTCCTTTTATACATTTTTATTTTTTTTTTTACCTCATAAGCAGAGAGAACTTTTTTATTAAATTAGGGTAAATTTTAAAAAACGTGCGAAAAATATTAACCTTAACAAACTTTACAATGTCATTAAATGGCCAGTCCAATCAATAACCATAAAAAACGTTTTAATGCAATGAAAAAATTGGGTCAAAGGATTAATTTAAGAAAGTTAAATAAATATTTTATCAAATTTTCAATCATTTTTAAATACTACCTTTATCCCAATTTTATAATCCATTTTTCATTTTTAGTATGTTCCAAAATAATTGTCCATTACTAAAAATAAAACTTAATATTACCCTTATTATAAATTAATATGTACAAAAATAAAAGAAAAAATAATTATCAAACGGTAAAACCGTCGTTTTTTGCTTTCGTTGAAACCAAAGCAGTAATTAATGCATTTTTTTAAACAATGTATTTCTTGTATGTGGACAATAATTTTGAGACGGAGGTAGTAATTCATTAACCTTCGTAACAAGTTTTAATTAGTTTTTAATTTTGTTTCTAAATATTTTGAGAAATTTAAATTTAAAAAACTGGTATATCCATGTTATTGTTTAAATAATCATAGTCCTACGTTTCTTTGGAGCACCATTGTTGTTATTTTCTATTTTACATTTCAAATTTTTGAAAATAAAAAAAAAGCTAAAAGAATCCCAAGAAACATATAATCATAATATGAACGATCAAATAATATTAAGCATAACATTAAAACTTACTCGATACGAGAGATGAGATCACATGAACGAAGAACACCGGTATGATGAAGATCTTCTACTTAATCCCCTCTTCTTACTGATCGTAATGTTTGTATGTATTTTTAGGAGGTGAATAATCCTCTATGTATAAGAGAGGAAGCAGAGATCAACTCCTAATTTAGGTATGATTATGTAATCGTTACCATAATTTATTACTAGACATTATCTTTTAAGGCTAGACGGTATGGTGGTGACTTTGGCCAAACTCACCTAGGTGACTTCCCCAAGTTACACGCAAGTCCCATCCCGGTCTAAAACTCACCTAGGTGAGTCCCCCACTAGCATGGTGAGTTTGGCCATTTTTAGGAGCCATTCGGTGAGAAACTCACATATGTGAGTTGTGATAATAGTGGGCCCTCTCACTTTTTAATTAATATATTTTATTTTGTTGTGAGTGTGTGGGTATTTAGTGGGGTGTATTTTATATAAAATAGGTATTTTAATGAAAGGTGATTTTTGGTGGTGATGTGAGTTCTTATTACGATTGAAATGTGAGTTGTAAGGTGAGTTTTATTTGGAAAGAGAAAGCTGATGTGGCGCTGACGTGTCAGGTGGGTTTATCACCATCATACCATCCAGCCTAAGGAAATTAGATCTCCCATCAAGATAAAATATCCAATGGAAGTTTTATTATGGTAACTAAATATTATTTAATTACTCTTAATATTACTCATATAAATCAACAATAAATCAACAATATATAATGTACAAATATATTAATGCATTAAATAGGTTAGGACACAAATATAGAGAAATATCCAATATCGAAATAGGATATTCGCTAACATTCTCTCACTTGTCCGTATACCTATTTATGCTTCTTTGTACTAGTTAATATTAGCCAAGTTGTTAATTTAATAAGTTCATCATGATCAAGTAAAATTACTAATGCAAAACAGCATAATCATTTGCATCACAGTTGATGCAGGACCCCTACCGATTATACAATTAGCTCTTGTAAATGAAGAATGATTATCATAAGCCATAATGAATATGAATGGGAAAAAAACCATTCACATGATCCATCATAAGTTGTTTGCTCATAAGATCTCGTAATGTGCATAATAATGAGAATAACAAACATTTAACATAATGTGAAGAACACAAGTAGGATCCTTGATTGTAAGGTTGTCGAAACCTCGTAATCACTTTACTTCATATTATGTTTATATGGAATGATCAAGAAATTAAGAGAGAAACTAGGAAGATGTTTAGAGAAAGAAACAAGAGAGAGAAACAAGGAATGGATGATTTTACTTGCAAATGTGAAAGTTTACAAATGAACCAACCACCTCTCCTTCCTTGGAGAGGTGTATTTATACTTAGACTAAAAGGATTGCTTACCTTTAGTATTTCTACGGGCCGGGCTCAGGATTACTTGGGCTTTCGCCTGATACACGTGACCGATTAGCTTACAATAAACGAGCCCGTTTACCCTTTCTAGCCTATTACAACATATAATTAAATAAATGACCGAGACCTAATATAATAAACAAACTTACTTGTTCGACTAAATATTTTGAGGCTAACAATCTCCCCCGAAGTGAGTTAATTGTGACACTCCTTCATGAAATCAATGAGATTGTATTTGTCGTTAAGCTCTTGTCTTTGTCTTGGTCTTTATCTTGTTGTAGGCTTGTTCCTTCATGCTGTGTGATCTTTTTAGATCTTAAGTGATTGAAACAATCTTTCAAATTCATAAAACATTAGTTTAGTCATTCATTGATGTAAAATTATCTTATCACATAATACAATGATAACGAATTTGCTCCAACTGATCTTAAAATATATATGTCAATCAATTTAATAATACATATAACCATAGAATTTTCATATACGATTTTAAATCAACCATGATATAAACATCAAATTGATTGTTTCCTATTCATATCTCATCTAATACTTGCATCCAACCTACTGATTTCATTTATCTATACCCTACATAGGGGTGTTCACGGGGCGGTTCGGTTCGGTTAGTTGGAAGATTTAAACTATCCGTCGCGGGGCGGGTAATTAATTTTACTATCCGTCGCCGAACCGTACTAGGCGGGTAACCGGACATGCGGGTACCCGAAGTGAGCGGTTACCCGCGGTTCGAGTCACGGTTAACCGTTTTTGACGTTTAATAGAGTTTAACCGTATAAAAAATAACATAGTCTAGACAATTAAAATGTAATTTATTGTAAAATTTAAATGACGTTGAATTTAAAGTCATATAAACTTAAGTAATTTGGTTACAATAATTGCATTAAATATTCATTATATACACTATTACAAAAAATAATTACTCGACGTTTACATTACGCTCACATTAAACAATTTTCACACATGATTTTACAAAATGTTTACTTTACGAGCGAGATGAAAAAGTCGTTATACCATAAGTATTGCAATAATCGGTTAATACTTTTGTACAATTTATTTGATATTAGTTAGAAAATAATCATGTATAATATGCACGGTTCGGTTCGGTTAACCGCGGATATCTAAAAGTAAAAAACCGAAACCGAACCATTATAAGCGGGTTTTTTCGGTTTCGGTTTTTTTCGGTTTCGGTTTCTTCGGTTTCGGGTTTTTTCGGTTTCGGATTGAGCGGTTCGGCTCGGTTCGTCGGTTTCACGGTTTTTTTGAACACCCCTATATTTGAGTGATCTATGTGTTGGATGATGAAAACCCCGTAGGTATAATTTTATTAATGACCATTATTTATAATGGTGAAAATTACTACTCTAAACCACAAACGGGCTTGGGCTATTACAAATAACTTTGACTAACAACTTTAACTAACATTAATTACTTTGACTAACCCTCTTGACTCACATTAATTAATTTGCCTAACACTAAACAATAAAACCTTAATACTCCCCCGCCGTCCGAGCAGCGACCTTCGCTCCATCATTCAATCCCTCCTCCCAAAACTCCCTCAACATCCACCAAACCCCCCACCCATTTAACCTACCCCCTAATACCTATTTCTAAATTTTGTCATGACTTATAACCAAAATACACTATTATAAACCAAATTATCCCAAACAAACTTTCTTAATAAGAACCATATAATACACACACACCTTCGTAATACGGTAATAAGAACCCTCTGATTCTACCCCAACCCAATTTCGTCACTGATAATAACTCCCCACACACACGCTACAAATACACCTACCAACAAGTCAATCACTTTACTTAATACATGCAACGACATAACCAAACCAATAAAAAACCTATCAATAAATGCGATTCCATGCCTGGTGATAAAACCCAAAACACCCCCGACAAAAACATACCACAACATTACTCATCTTTAGCTTCCCCTATCATCCCTTTACCCCCTTAGCTTTCGTTTCCCAACAACCACCCCCTTCCTGTCCATCATCTAATAAACAGACTTTGTCGTGTGTGTGTGTGTGAGTCTGTGACCAATTAGTGTGAGACTCGACTCTCGTCACGCGCTCGCATATCGCGCTATTTTCGCGCGCGATGTGAGATCCGTCAGCGTGTGAGATAGGCCGCGCGCGCTCTCGCGCGTGAACTACTTAGTAGAGATAGGAGACTGTGTGAACCGTAAGGTTAGAATGTGGTTTTATTGTGTCTATTTTTTTTAGATCTTTGGTTTTATTGACGAGAGGGAGGTGAGTGGTTTGACGGGATGGTTTAATGGAGGCGGCTCAACATAGCCACATCGGTCTGAGGATCAGACCTGCTCTGATACCATGTTGGATGATGAAAATCCCGTAGGATTTTATTTTATTTAATGACCCTTATTTATACTGTGGACATGTAACAATAGAATTTTCATTATGATTTTAAATCAACCAAAATATAAACATTAAATTGATTGTTTCCTATTCATATCTCATCTAATACTTGCATCCAACCTACTGATTTCATTTATCTATACCCTATATTTGAGTGATCTATGTTTCTTTAGAAAAAATGTATGATATAAATTAAAAATAGTCGACCTCTCAAGGGTGTCATAGTGGCAAAAGGGTTTGTGGCTATCATTTTAATAGGTGCAAACAACTTTGAAGTGGCCACACCAACAACCTGGAAAGGAAGGGCTTTACCTAATTTAAGTATGTGTGACGATGGATTCAAACCCCATAGATTAGTCAGACAATTTGTCGGAAACCATAATTACCAAAAATATAAAAACAAAATTAAAATAGTCAGATTCATAACATTGTGTTTTAGGTGAACAACTACTCCAATGTCATATCTACCCTTCCATATGTCCAAGTCCAACCAACCCACATGAAATCTTTTCCATTTAAACAACAAAAAATCGCACATACTAGCTAAGCAAAGATACACACAAATACATAAATGGGTAAGTTATACATGCATGTAACCCTATGCTCAGTTATACTCTTATCAACATCTTTTGTACATTGCATTGATCAAGATCCTATATCTGTACAAGATTGGTTTAAAGGCATAGATACCATGAAAGAAAAACTGACCAAACTTCGTTTCTACTTCCATGACATAGTTAGTGGAAATAACCCTACTGCCATGAGGGTGGCTCAATCCACCACCTACAGCTCACTCACAGGGACGCTCACAGGATTCGGGAACGTGGTCATGGCTGACGACGTATTAACATCCGGGCCTGAAGCCAATTCGACCATTGTAGGTCGAGCACAAGGGATCTATGCATCAGCCTCAATGGAGGATTTTGGTTTGCTTATGACCATGAACTTGGCCTTTAGTGATGGGGACTTCAATGGTAGCACTCTTAGTCTTTTAGGGCGGAATCCGGTGTTACATGAGTATCGTGAGATGCCGATTGTTGGTGGTTCGGGGGTCTTCAGGATGGCAAGGGGAATAGCAACTGCCAAAACATATACTTTTAATTTATTAGGTGATGCAATTGTTGAGTACAATGTTATGGTGTCTCACTATTAATGAGATTGATATTGTATCACTAAGAATGTGTTCCTTTATATCAATCAGAATTTATATAACCATGAAGTGAACTTATAAACTAATAACCAGCTTTTGCTAAACGCCATAAACAAGATTTCCAAACATTAGCTTCATGTTATACCGAAAAAGGGACACTTGAACCATAACATTCGATTTAGCATCAACATTAGTTCAATCCTCCCAAAATCAAGGGACTAATAGCTATAAACATACGACGAAGATTGATAACTGCTCGCATATTTCTACAAAAGAACTAGTGATAAGTGGCCATGTTCGCCGTACTACATTTTACACTTCTAGAAATGGCCATCATAAGTGTTAGATTGGATGCACATTCTTTACACTATATCTAATATATAATATCAATCTATTTGTTAGTTACTAAGTTATTCATCATCTGATAAACAAACCACCTCAGTAGCAGAAGAAGTTTGTGCTGCATTACCCCCAACCGGGAATTCAGGTGTGTTCATGATATTAATCCGACGAGCAACATTGTCCATCAACACATTCAGGTTATCGTTTAAGCTTCTTTGTGGAAGTTGATGTGAAATATGAGATAAATGTGGTTGTGGGGTTGGTGGTTGTGGTGACGCTGACCGTGCTGGTGGTGGTGGTGGCACAGGGAAAGGCTGAGGAGGTAGTGGTGCCAATGGTTGTACCGGTGATACCGAAACTGGTGGTTGGGAAGTTGAGGTTGATGGAATGTCACTTGTTGCATGCAGACGTGGAAGTTGATTATTTACTAAGTCATCATCTGACAAATAAACCACCTCACGAGCAGAAGGCGAAGGAGGATGTGCACCATTACCCCCTCCCGGGAATTCATGTATCTTCAGAATGTTAAGCCCACGAGCATTGTCTGTCAGCGCATTAACGTTATGAAACATCTGTAAGGGTTGGCTGATAGAGCTCATAAGTTTAGCCTTACAGGAAGCCTTGTGTTGCTTTCCCTTCTGACAAGCAACACAAGTATGGTCATTGTCAAAAATCTTTGAAGAAGACCTCTTACAAGGTTTCCCTTCACAAGTTTATTCATTGTTTTAAAATTCATATGACCCAGCCTCCTATGCCATAATGTTGACTCATCAATTGTGGCTTTTGCAAACAAACAAGTTAAATCTCCAGAAGGAACAACATTCTTTAAATCAAAGTTGTACATATTGCTTTGCCTGGGAACTCTAAGCAGTACTTGGCTTTCATCAAGTAGCTTAAAATCAGGAGACAAAACAAAACATTCAGTTTCAGTGAAAAGAATATTGTTTTTCTTGTCACACATTTATGAGACAGAGAAAAGATTAAACTTTAGTTCTTTGACAAAAAACACATCTTCAAAGTCTAACTTATCTGTTCTTATCTTTTCTGTTAATACAAATAATATCCAAAAACGTTATTTATATTTTTTGACCTCTCAATGTTTTGATAATAACAAAATATGAAAATGTTTACGATAAAATTAAACGTTTATAAATTACTAATCATAAAATTCTATTTTTAGGATTAATCACTTAAGGTATGGATAAACAAATCATTAAACATGATTAGTGATCAAGAAAATAATTTTTCTTAAATCTTATACTTCCACAAAAATGTTTTTATAAAAATATAAAAACAAATTATTTATTCATTAAAAGAAATGTTTTATTAAAAACATAAAATTTGAATTTCAAAATTTCCCCCCAAAATGGAAGGTTCCATAACAGATACAACATTCACCACAAAAGGACAAAAAATAGAGCGGAGTCTAGCGGCGACCCCCTTATATATAAGGGACCGCCGGGACCGCCACCAGCAACGGTCATTTTTTGTCCCCTATAACGCCCACCAGTAAACGGTCATTTTTTGTCACCCTATTTTCAAATACTAGGCCACCCCCCCCACCATCATGAAAAAACAAATAGAAAACTCTGCCACTGAATTTTCTCAGATCCATTTTTCTCTCTTCTTACTTTCTTTCTAAAACAAATATCTTTGATCACTAACATACCTTGTAGATTTTATTTCAAGTGATTTAATTCTTTCTTCATCCTTCTTTTCTTCCTTACTTCTTCTTCTTTTCAATGTGCAAGAGAAGAATAATCGTATTCTTCTATATACGAAATTGTTATCAAGTGATCTCTCTCTTACCTCCTCAAGATCACAATCTTCCATTACATAGATTTAGTGTTGTTGTGTAATTGGATTGTGTTGTAGATCCAAGCGTGATGTAAATTGTGTATTGTGTGAATTTGGGATTGTGTGTCAATCCAAGGGTATATATATCTTGTGAGTGTGTAAAGACTTAGTGAAGTCTTAGATTGGTTCTAGCTAAGATTAGGACTCGACATCTAGCTTAGTGTCGGAAAAGAAAGTAAGCGGACGTGGTAAACGGTTATTTCTGCGCCCTAAAAGGAGCTTGTTGATCATAGTGAATCGTCGTGTGGGAGTACTCGGGGATTGGAAGTAGGACAAAGAGGTGATTCGTTGTCCGAACACACTATTAAATCTTGGTTGTCCTATGGTTTGACCGTTTCTTTCTTATACCTTTATATTATTATTGTTCATTTAATTCATTAATTAGATAGTTTTTGTTGTGATTCATATTGTTGACTTATTGACATATAAACTCGAAATAAAACCCATTTTATAAGCAAAGAATTTTAAACCAGTCAATTAGCCTGTAAACTATTCAACCCCCCCCCTTCAGTTTTCCACATGAAGTTAACGAATAAGCCGATATTAGTTACACCCGATTGGGCACCTACCATTTGAAATTATGTGCGAAGCTAGTGATTCTATGCAGTGTAGCGTGCAGTATTGTGGGCAACGTAAGATCCAAACATTTTTGCCTTACACTAATGCAAGTAAGGACCATGAGGGTATGCTCAAGAATATTACACGACTACGGAAAAAGAATTATTAGCCGTGTGTATGCTTTCGAGAAATTCCGGCCTTACTTAGTCTTATCGAAGACCATAGTGTATACGGACCACTCGGCTCTAAAGTATCTTCTTGCTAAGCAAGATGCTAAGCCAAGATTGCTCCGGTGGATTCTCCTACTCAAGAATTTGATGTCATTATTCGTGATAAAAAAGGGAGGCAGAGAATCTCGCGGCCGACCATTTATCTAGACTAGAAAATCCTCATGAAGGTGATCTCGAGAAAAAGGAAATTAATAAAACTTTTCCTCTCGAGACCCTTGGAATAATATCTTCTCATAATGATTCTAGTACCCCATGGTTTACTGACATTGCAAATTACCATGCAGAAAATTTTGTAGTAAAAGGGATGTCATCCCAACAAAAGAAGAAATTCTTTAAGGACGTTAAGCATTATTTTTGGGACGACCCCTACTTGTTTAAGATTTGTGCGGATCAAGTGATTAGACGATGTGTTCACGGACACCAAGAAGCCGTTGATATCCTCATGGCTTGCATAATAGACCCAACCCTGCGGGGACATCATGGTGCGTACTACACGCCTAAGAAAGTTTCGATTCCAGGTTTCTATTGGCACGACTATTTACCGCAATGCCCATAACATGGTAAAGTCATGTGATCATGTCAAACGTAAGGCAAAATCTACACAAAAAAAGTACAAAAATGCCTCAAAATGCAGTTCAGTATGGAGATCGTTGACTGTGTAGGGGAATCGGCTTCATGGGACATTCCCATCTTCTCGACGGGAACAAAGTACATTTCGTAGCCGTCGGATATTAATCATAAAATGGGTTGAAAGCACAAAGCGCTTGCCCACATAATGATGCCCGAGTCGTTGTCTAAATTATTAAAATCTCTTTTTTCCTAATTAGAACTTCCTGTGCTATAATTAGTAATCGCGGTACTCACATTTGTAATGATTCCATTTGCAAAAGTTAGCTTAAATTATGAGGTAATCACATCTTTCTACCACGATATCATCTACAAACGACCGTAGACAAGTGGAGGTTTCAAATTAGTGGTTTCAAACGTATTTTGGAATGGACCTAGGTTGAAAACCGTGCTTCATGGGTCGATAAGTTGATGTGCATTATAGGCATTTCGTAACCGCTTTCAAAACACCATCGGGTGCACTCATTATAAGCTGTGTACGAAAACGGCTTGCCATCTTCCTAACGGAACTTGAACAACAAGGACTACGGCTTTAAAACATATGTAATTTTGACCTTAAGCCCGCAGAGTGTTCATCGGAAAGTTACTTATGACCATGAATTAAATGGGAACTCTGGGATACAAGCTTACGGAGAACTTCTTTAATATTACAAAGATATAACCATAGAATTTGACCCCGGGATTCATGAGAAAAATTCTTCTCCTACATATGTGAGCTTGACCTTTGAGGATCGCCATTATCTTTCCTTCACATATGTTATCCGAATTTTTCTTCCTTATTTCACCTATCCGGTGGATTCTTTTCTTCCTCTCTCCTCCGGGAGTGAGGATATCATTTTTGACCCCGGCATCTCCGCTTTTCATTTTTCTTCTCTAAAGCCGGTGGCATATAAATGTCCAATGGAAGTTTGCTCTTCCACGTGTTTTATCCCTAATATCACGATGATATGGGGAGAGTCAAGCTAGAGACTCGCACAAAAACAAGCGCTTCGTGGGTGGCAACCCATGCTTATCCTTAGTAGTAGTATATTAATATTTATTAATAAGTGTGATGTGAGGAGGCTCGCCTCTTCCTTTCTCGTGTTTCGTGTTTTGTGTTTTATGTCCAGGATTGCCCGGATTATGAAGACTCTCGTGCTCGTGGTTTTGTCCATCGTCCACTCGATCTTCAATCCTTCGCATGCTTATATATGGGAATCCGATATCCTAGATCTTATTGATTAACGTTTATCTATTAGCATAATTAATAAACGGCTTTAGATTTGCGTAGAGACCCCTTAATATTTGGATTATGCCTTGAAATTAGTATGGGGGTGACAGTCTCACATTGAGGACAATGTGTAGTTCTAGTATGGGGGGATCTTTCGATTATAAAACTAGATTATTAACTTGCTTATATAGAACAAATATGTGAAAATAAGTGTAAAGTACACTTTCTCTGAACATGATAGTGAACATCACTAAAAATGGTAAAGTCATAGGTGAAGGATTAGGAAGAAAGGCTTATACGTGATGAAGTTAGGAAATAAGCCTAATGATCAAATTTGTCTAGCAACGATTGATGAAAATTCCACTTTGTGGCATAGGAGATTAGGTCACGCAAATTTGCGTCTCATTCAATCGTTAGCTTCTAAGGATTTAGTTAAAAACTTACCTAGTCTTAAGTTTGATCAACATTTTTGTGATGCTTGCAAAGTTGAAAAATAAGCTCACACTAGTCACAAAGCTAAAGAATTTAGTCACAACGACTAGATGCTTAGAACTTCTCCACATGTGTGTTTTTGGTCCATCCGCCGTATAGAGTTACGGAGGAAACCGTTACACCTTAGTCATAGTAGATGACTACTCTAGATATACTTGGACTAGATTCCTTAAGGATAAAACCGAAGCTTTCGATCAATTCGGAATATTTAGTAAGAAATCCAAAATCAACTAAGATGTACAATAGTGTCAATAAGAACCGATCACGGTAGAGAATTTGATAATGAAGTGCAATTTGGAGAATTTTGTAATGCCAACGGTATTACTCACAAGATACAACTTCTCCGGGCTTACGCAGCTACCTCAATCATATGGCGGAAAGGAAAAATAGGACACTTCAAGAAATGAGTAGAACTATGTTGAACGAACAATCGTTACCCCAAAAGTTTTGGTGTAATGCCGTAGATACTTCAACATATATTCTTAACCGAATCCTAATTAGAGCCATCCTAGGAAAAACACCTTATGAAATCTTGAGAGGTAGGAAACCTACTCTTGATTATTTTAGAGTGTTCGGAAGCAAATGCTTCATTCTAAACACTAAAGACTACCTTACCAAGTTCGACCCAAAGTCTTACGAAGGTGTCTTTTTAGGTTACTCCCAAAATAGTAAAGCCTATATCATTCTTAATAAACACACTAGGAAAATCGAAGAATCACTCAACGTGACATTCGATGAAACTCCTCCACCCTCTAAGACATCACCCTTGGTGGATGATGACCTAGATGAAGAAGAAGCTATTAGGGAAATCGAAAAGAAAAACCTAGAAAACGACGTTGAGGATGAAACTCTAGAGATTGACGAAATAGTCAATATTAAGGAATCTAGGAACCATCCCTTAGAAAATGTCATAGGAAACCTTAACCAAAGAACCCTTAGATCACAAGCCCAAAACCAAAGCAACTTTTATTGTTTCATTTCTACCATAGAACCTAAGAATGTAAATGAAGCCTTAGGAGATGAAAGTTGGATAGTCGCCATGCAAGAAGAATTAAATCAATTCATTGCTAACGACGTTTGGGAGTTAGTTCCACAACCTAAGAATATGACAATTATAGGAACTAAGTGGGTGTTTAGAAATAAGTTAGATGAGAACGGTATTGTTTCTCGAAATAAGGCTAGATTAGTTGCTCAAGCTTACAACCAACAAGAGGGCATCGATTATGATGAAACTTATGCCCCGGTTGCTAGACTTGAGTCTATTAGAATATTATTAGCTTATGCTTGCGCTTTAGATTTTAAATTATTCCAAATGGATGTAAAAAGTGCATTCTTGAACGGTTTTATCAATGAGGAGGTATACGTGGCACAACCTCTGGGATTCATTGATTTTGAAAAACTGGATCATGTTTATAAATTAAAGAAAGCTTTATATGGTCTTAAGCAAGCACCCAAAAAGCTTGGTATGATAGATTAAAATATTTTCTTATTAAACATGAATATAAAATGGGAATGGTAGATAATACTCTTTTTACTAAGAAGAAAAGTTCAAATCTCATCATTGTTCAAATATATGTCGATGACATTATATTCGGTTCGACTTGTCAAGACATGTGTGATGAATTTGCCAAAATCATGCATGACGAGTTCGAGATGAGCATGATGGGTGAACTTAACTTCTTCCTTGGATTACAAATTAAACAAATGGAAGATGGTATATTCTTTAATCAATCTAAGTATATTAAAGAAATGCTTAAGAAATTTGGTCTAGAAGATTCTAAACCAATGAAAACCCCCATGTCCTCCGATACTAAACTCACGAAAGATGAAGAGTGTGAGTCGGTAGATAGTACCAAGTATCGAGGCATGATAGGTAGTTTATTATACCTAACGGCAAGTAGGCCCGATATCATGTTTAGTGTCTGCCTTTGTGCCCGCTTCCAAGAGGCTCCCAAAACCTCTCACCTTGAAGCGGTTAAGCGTATCTTCCGATACATTAAAGGCACTACGCACTTAGGATTATGGTATCCTAAGGGGACCGGCATAGAAACCGTAGTATATGCCGACTCTGATCATGCGGGAGATTATGTGGACCGAAAGAGCACTAGCGGTATTTGTACGTTCGTGGGATGTTGTTTGACATCTTGGTTCTCGAAGAAACAAACCGCTCTTGCTATATCCACTACCGAAGCCGAATACGTAAGCGCCGGAAAGGCATGTCAACAAGCACTATGGATGAAACAAGCTCTAATCGACTACGACGTACGACTCGACAACGTTCCCATCATGTGCGACAACAAAGGTGCAATTGACCTTAGCAAAAACCCGGTGCAACATTCTCGTACCAAACACATCGAAATTCGTCACCACTTCCTCCGTGATAATGTCCAAAAAGGACATATATCTATCGAAAAAGTATCGTCCGTTGACAACATTGCCGACATTCTCACTAAACCTCTTAAACGTGAATCGTTTAACTATCTACGTCTTGGTTTAGGAATGATGGAACACATTTCATAAATCATATTGAGTACGCATCTCTTTCTTCTGTATCAGTTCTAGTCCGTGTTCCATTCCGTGTCGTGACAACTTAAATAATTCATCCGAAGTACTTTAAACATGTTTAAGTTGCGAAATGAAAATTGAATTGTCACTCCTTCTAGTCAAATTTATGTCTAAAACAAAGTCAAAAAATCAATGCCTGAGGGCGGCCCCCCAATATATTAGGGACCGCCAGGAGATATGGGACCGCTGTCAGAACAGAAGTGAATATGTACACCTTAAACAAAAATTTTCAAAACACAAAAACAAACATCCCCTTACCTACAGGTGCGACGAACACAACCTCAAATCCACCAAAACTTCAAAATCAACCATTAAAACTTAAATTCAAGATCAAATCAACACCAATAATCATCCCTAACATCTCTAAGATCATCAATTGTAAGTCATTTCAACTATTTCTTTAATTTGAGTCTAGGGTTCATGATGAACACCAAAAAATAAAATTGGGTATTTTTCATTTTTCTTTCAAATTTGTTCAATTGAAACCACGAAGATACAATGTATAACTAATATGCTTCCTGTAGATATAGGATTTGCATACATTGATAAGGTTTGTCGAAAAATTATTTTTGAACTAAATCCCCAATTTCATTTAAAATCACTCACGTTAGGAACACAATAAGATTGTTGTTTTGCATTGTTAATACAATCTAAAAACATTTTTAAACACACGCATAATGATCTCATGAACAAATTTTGAGATACATAATTCATATGTATTTTTCGAATTGTTTGGATGAGCAAAATCAAACTTAGGAGCGTTTGGGTTAATTCTTAGGATTTTATATTTAGGTCGAGTTAATCAATACTCCACATTTGTTGCATATAGGCACACACTAGGCACAAACTCAAAACATGAAAATAAGTGTAAGTGATTAATATATGATCTTGTTAAATTTACCTTAGGTGACAATGCCTCGAAAATCATCTGAATACTACAAAAATACTATAGACTATATCCCTTTAATTTCACATCAATTTCATACTCCAATAAGAGAAAAACTACAAAACCTTGAACAACGTTGTATTCACGAGGGTCGAGTGGTTTTTGATAACTTTACGGATCTAAACTATGTTCGGTCTTTGTTTGAGTTTATCGAGTTTGAATGTCTTCTTGAAATCAATGAACAAGTATGTCCTCGCTTTATTCTTGAGTTTTATAGTCAGTATCAGTTGAGTTATTCTGACAAACATGAAATGTTTGTCGACTTTGTTATTCAAAATCAACTCTTTTCTTACTCTCTTGAGAATTTTGCTCAAATTCTTGGCGTTCCCTGTGAAGGAGCGTGTGTCTTTTCTGATAGATGGAGAGTTGATGAGTTGATATATGGTATTCCTACGGATGGTCCATATCAAACCAACCTTCCTCCCGTTGAGGACATCATCTCATCTATCCGAGTCGATCGTGATGGACAAGTCCGTCGCATCCGTCATGAGGAAGAGATTGATGTTCTTGAATATCAAGTTCTAACTCGTGAAATTGAACCATCTTTGAAACCTTTGGAAGAAATTATTCGGGAAAATGTCTTCTGTCTGGGGGGTAATCAGGATCATGTTCCCGCATGTCTTTATTTTATGCTTTATTATGTTATACACTCCGAAAAATTCAATCTTGCCTGCTACATGGCAAAACGAATGAAGTGGGTAACTAAGCAAGCTATGTTACTTCTACCCTATGGTAAGTTACTAACCCGCTTGTTTACATTCATAATGAATGAAAATCCCGAGTTAAACAACGAGTCCTATGTCTTGTACGATCATGTCATGACTCCTCTTACCGCTCAACTAGAGTGAAAACCAAAAAGAGATCGTGGCATGAGAAGAGGTCGTCATTCCACTTCTTCCTCTTCTGCCTTCGATCAACCATCCTCATCTCATCTCAACGATGATGATGACTATGGGAATGACGAAGGGACCTCGCGTGCAAGCACTCCTTCCCCCATTCGTTATGTAAATTCCTTAACCGATCAAGTTCCTCAAGTTTTTCAAAATCCAACTAACATTAAACCTCACCTTGAACCATTTTACACCCGCCAAACTGAAATCATCAACCGTCAAGTCCAATTACGAGATGAGAACCGTGGTGGAGTAAGGTCAATCAGAAAGAGTCTTAGAAGGTTATAGAGGAACATAAAGAAGTGAGATATGAGGGAATTGCTTTAAGACATTATTATATATATTACTTACTAAATTACTATGCTTAGACAATTTGAACTTATGCTACTTGGTAGATTGCTTGGCATTTGCTATATTGCTTGCCTAGGATGATTGTTCAATTTCATCATCCTAAATCCTTGTTTGAAATATTTCTTGATACACTCTAGTCATTTTTATGACACTATGCATGTCTATGAATATGTTGCTTGCCTATATACATGCTCATTTGATTTAGCTTAGGATACTTGGTTTTGATAGATGATTCATAATGAATTTGGATTGATTAAATTTTTAGAAATATGTTCATCTAAGCATTTTAGAAATTTCTGGAAAAATATTTCCACTCTTCAGAAAACGGCCCCCTTAAACACTGGGCGGCCCCCTTATATATAAGGGACCGCCGTGTAATTAAGGGACATCCACCAGGGTTACGGATTTCTACTATGACTCTATAAATTTCTGTGCAAGTTTACCACTATCCCATCTAGGCTTAGCTGATTTCTCCTTTTTGATAAACACATTTTGGAATCCTAATACTCAAACCCCATGCTTTACTACTTCAACCTATCTCTTCCACTTTAAATTATGAACAATTTTCATCACCTCATTCATCTTCTTCACTTCACTCTACCATGAATTCCACCAATGCCTCCTCATCCAATCCTTCCAAGAAAATCAAACTCACCATAATCCCTCCTAGACAATTATTTGTCAACATCTCTAGTGATGAAGAAGTGACCACTACACCTTCTCCCACCACCACTTCTTCTTCTCCAAGTGCTCCTAATGCACCATCAAAAACCACATCAACAAAAGAAACCACCTCAAGTCATGAAAACACTTCATCCTCCTTTCAATCTAAGCTACAAATATCACCAACTCCTACAAATGAACCAACCTCTCCTCAAACTCAAAATCCTTTTCTACAAAACCTAATGGATGTTCCTCCAAGGCCATCTAATCCTCAACCTCTCCAAAGCATCCCTTCATTGGATATCACCCTCTCACTATCACCAATCACACCTCTTGAAAATCCCTCAAGTCCACCATCACCACCATCACCTCAACCTCCTATCATGGGACATCCACTTTACTACAACTATCATGACTATCATGGATCAACTTGTGTTTGTTGTTTCCATAACCGTAACCTTCACTTGAATCTTCGAGATGAAATGAACATTATGTTTGCTCATCTCGAGTACCTTATAACCACCGCCTTTTCAACCCATTTTCCACCTCCACCATAGACCCTTTCTAAAATGGTTAAATAATGGGTAGTAGAAAGACATTTTGGTTAAAAGTCATGTCTATGAATCATGAATCTTCTAGGATTAATGTTTTAGTTCATGTTCACCTATGCTCTAATTATCTTATGTTAGGTTATGTTTATTTTGTGATGTATTTTTTTTGTATGCTTGTATTCTCATATATAGTCCTTGTGACCATATATGACTTATCTATGCATTTCAATGAACTTTATTTATGCTTCAAAATGTGTGGATTGAATCCTTAAGATATTTGTCATGCTATGCTTGTTTGCACTTGTACCTCTAATCTTGTTTTGTAGCAAACAAATTATCGTAAGATCGATACCTTGGTGCCCCGAACAAGGGGGAGCTTACATCAAGGGGGAGTCTTGTATCGTCGATTTCTTTCTCTCTACTCAACTCGACGATCAACCTTTTTGGATTCGACAAAAAGGGGGAGAAGTAGAATTAAACTCATTAATAATTTATAAACCTTCAAATTTTATACTAAATGAGTTTATATTTTGTCATCATCAAAAAGGGGGAGATTGTTAATACAAATAATGTCCAAAAACGTTATTTATATTTTTCGACCTCTCAATGTTTTGATAATAACAAAATGTGAAAACGTTTACGATAAAATTAAACGTTTATAAATTACTAATCATAAAATTCTATTTCTAGGATTAATCACTTAAGGTATGGATAAACAAATCATTAAACATGATTAGTGATCAAGAAAATAATTTTTCTTAAATCTTATACTTCCACAAAAATGTTTTTATAAAAATATAAAAACAAATTATTTATTCATTAAAAGAAATGTTTTATTAAAAACATAAAATTTGAATTTCAAATTTTCCCCCCAAAATGGAAGGTTCCATAACAGATACAACCTTCACCACAAAAGGACAAAAAATGGAGCGGAGTCTAGCGGCGGCCCCCTTATAGGGTCGGCGGCCCCCTTATATATAAGGGACCGCCGTTGCCAAAAATTCTATCACATATAGATATTTCTCTCTTTTTCCTTTCTTTCTAAAACACATATCTTGATCACTAACATTCCTTGATTTTGTTTCAAGTGATTAATTCTTTCTTCCTCCCTTCTTCACCTTCTAATCAAGTGCAAGAGAAGAACAATCGTATTCTTCTACATACGAATTGTTATCAAGTGATCTCTCTCTCTTTTCTTCTTCAAGATCACAAACATTCATTACATTTGTTTTGTGTCGTTGTATAAATTGGATCGCGTGTAGATCCAAGTGTGTATACAGTATATTGGTGTGATTTGGATGTGTTCAATCCACGAGTGTATCATAATGTGATTGTGTGAAAGACTTGATCGTGAAGTCTTAGATTAGTTATTCTGAAGCTAAGATTAAGACTCTACATTCTAGCTTAGTGTCGGAAAAGTAAGTAAGCGACGTGTAAATGGTTTTCTCCGCCTAAAGGGAGCTTGTTGACATAGTGAAATCTCAGAGGAGTACTCGAGGAGTGAGGTAGGAACGAAGAGGAGCTCTTCGTTGCCAGAACCACTAAAAATCTCGGTATCTATGGTTTGATCTGTTTCTTTCATATTCCTTACCTCTTTACTTATTACTTGCATTGTTAGATAGTTTTGCTGTGATTCATATTGTTGGTTGATTGACATACAACTCGAATCAAACTATTTCATAAGCAAACTTTTAAAACGCTAATTAATCGGTAAAACTATTCAACCCCCCTTCTAGTTTCTACATTTCCTTTTCCTGTTATCTACCGACCACTGAGCACTTCCACCAACAAGAGCAACAAAACCTTATCATCAATGGACTTGATAGCAGTAAGGAAGTCTTTGTTCCTTTTCATAGTGCCTGGAACATCCACTGTCAAATATTCCCTTTGTTCTCAAAGCTTGTTAATGGATTTCCCTGCACAAAAGTATAGAGAAGTCAGTGTCTCATGTGGACCCAAGCCACTACTACTTGATCGCCTTGTGGATCTATATAATTTACTCTTTTTGAGATCCATGATCCACTATTGTCTTTGGAGACATTGTTTAAATCAGTCATTTTAGGTCTCCAAACACAACCTGATGAGGCCTTAACAACAGTGACCCCAGTTCCCTTAACAGTACTAACTGCTGTTTGCCCAACAGTATTAACACCATTTACTCTGACAGTATTAACTTTTTCATTTGAAATCCTAGTATTGTTGGCTTTGATTTTATAAAAAAAACCTAGTAAGGTGAATGAGAGACTTATGAAATGCATTTTGTTTTTAATTTTGAAACATTCACACCTATTTGTATGGGTAGCAGTATTAAACAGGTCTGAATGTTTACTAGTTGATGTGTTGCTCTTAGAGGGCTTTGCTTGGCAGCACTATACTGCTACTCTTCCAAACCTTTCAAGAGACAACAGATGGACACAAATTTTATTTTGATGATTTTATTCCTATAGCACTGTACTAAAACTATCCTAATTTCCCATTGATCTCAGAATTTTTCCCATAATTTTTCAAACATACTTTTTAGCCATTATCTTTTCATGAAAATCATAGTCTTTATATTAGATGCTTTAACTGCACAAACAAATACAGCATTCTTTGTAACCCAAATCCTTCTATATAATTTACTCTTTTTGAGATCCATGATCCACTATTGTCTTTGGAGACATTGTTTAAATCAGTCATTTTAGGTCTCCAAACACAACCTGATGAGGCCTTAACAACAGTGACCCCAGTTCCCTTAACAGTACTAACTGCTGTTTGCCCAACAGTATTAACACCATTTACATTTACAGTATTAACTTTTTCATTTAAAATCCTCGTATTTGGTGTTGTTGATTTATAAAAAGACCTAATAGGTGAATGAGACTTATGAAAAGCATTTGTTTCTAGTTTGAGAGGTACTTGTTTCAACTTGAGACACACTAGCACTAGTCTTATTTGTTGTAGGCCTATAAACAGAATCATCCAATCCTGCAAAAGATAGGTCAGCTAGTGGAGGCATGTAGTTCCCAGTTAAAGGAGGAGGAACAACATGATATCCATTATCCTTTTTGAACCTATCATTTGTTTGATTGTCATCTCATCACTTGAACGACTATTAAATACACTATTAAACAATTCACTACCACTTGAATCATTTTCATTTAATTGATCTCCATATCCTAGACCAGTTTTATCTTTAGCACTCAATTGACTATTAATCAGTTTATTTAAGTTTTTAGAAGAGGTTTCAAACTGTTCTAGTTTAGCTTTTAAATCATCTTTTTCTCTTAAGGTTTCATCTAACTGATTTTTAAGTCTAGTGACAGCATTACTTTTGTCTTTTACTTCAAATTCTAAGACTGCAATCTTTTCTTCATAGACAGCTTCATTTTTCTGATGAACAACTAACTGTGCCTCTACAGATTCTAGGCCTAACTGATAAGCTACAATTTCTAGATTAGCCTTACTAAGAGTTTGTCGTTGTTCATCAAACTCAAACTATTTTTTGAAGTTTTCATTATGCTTTACACATTTTTTAGACAAGAACCTCTGTGTCAACCCTAAGGAGTTGAAGTGTAGGCCATAGAGAGCAAGCCCACAATCTCAATTGGTTCATCTTGACAATAAACTCCAGTCAAAACCCCAATCCATCTTAGACCAATCAAAGATTGTCCAGAACAACCAATGCATCAGAGGGTCTCACTATTTACAGACCTTCTGATGTTTGTCCCTAGCTCTTAAACCCTGCATCTTCCATTACCTGTTCCCTTGATTTCTTTCTTGGGTGCTCTACATTCCCTATCAAAAATGGCCCCCTTCAATGACATTTTAAAGCATTCAAACCTGAGTTCTATTCACAACCTACAGGGTCTTTTGCCATTGAAGATTAACTTTCATCTAGTCTTCTTATAAAATACGCTTAACCCTTAAAAGATAGCAAGAGGTCCGCTCCATATAAGGTCCATTATCACTAAATCATCATGATCAATCTGCTATAGGTCTTCATCATCCATTTATGGACTATTTGTCTGATTAGCAAAGAATGATAACATTAGATCATCAATAATATTGAAGATTAATAGGCTGTCCCCAAAGAAATATGGGCCTGATGCAGAAGAAACACCATTATAGTATTAGACTAATCATTACTGCTATGCAGAGTGTCTTCTGCAGAGAGAGAAAGGCCACATTCTGAGAGTTTGAAGATGATCCAGAGGAACCTTTGATATCAGCTTCAAACACTTATGGGTTATTGTATAGATCATCAATATCCAAATCATCTATATCATCTTTGTTCCTCATAATCAAGGCTACATTATTCCATGATGAAGGTGGAGCTCTTAAAAATTTCTGATTTGCATCTTCATTAGGAACAGCTGCACCATGAACTTCTAGAAGGCTGATAAGTTTTTGAAACCTATCATATGCTTTATCTAAGCCTTCTATGCCAGATACATAAAAGTTTTCAAATTGTTGCTTCAAAACAGTCTTCTGCATCTTCTTAGATTCAACATTGCCACCAAATCTACTCTTGATAACAGCCCACAAAGACTTTGCATCCTTTATTCCATGGAATCTCAGTTGATACTCATCAGGAATAGCCAAGAGCAAAATGCTTTTAGCTTTTCTTTCTCTTTGTCTTTGTAATAGTGCTTGAGCAGTCTTTGGAGGTACTTCAGTTTCAACACCATTTTCATTAGTTGTTACTTGTATAGGACCATCACCATTCAATATCACTTGCCACAAACTATAATCTGTGTTAGTGAGATACTGCTCCATCCTCATGCTCCAAAAAGTATATTCACCCTTCTTGAGGATAGGAAGTTTTACAGTAGACACCATTTGAGGAGATTCTACTGGTGCTATTTGTGTTGCAGGTTTTTCACCAGACATTGTGTATTATAAGAAGCGGTCTAGATCTGATAAAGTTCTTCTTATTCAGAGTTTCTTCACAAGCTCTG
Organism: Tanacetum coccineum; assembly: GCA_026074375.1. Classification (NCBI taxonomy): domain Eukaryota; kingdom Viridiplantae; phylum Streptophyta; class Magnoliopsida; order Asterales; family Asteraceae; genus Tanacetum; species Tanacetum coccineum. The sequence continues at coordinate 33,166 of BQNB010055592.1, forward strand.
ATACCACTTGTGAAGTCCCAATAAACAGATCTTCTTTAGCCTGTTAAAGCTTAGTTAACCTGGATAAATCCAAACTAACTATAAGAGAAACTATGATTGTAAATACTACAAGTTATGCGGAATCTAACTTGCAATACTAAGAAGAACGATGAATACTAAACTTGAATATATTGATTGCAAATATTCTGCCAAGGTTACAGAATAACTAACTATGAGATATGTGTTTTCTATGAAAATTTTATATATCTAACTATGTCGTAGGGTTCCTTTTATACACTAAGGAAAACTCTAATGGGCTTACAAAATGCGTTAAGTGATCATGCATATCTATTCCTAATATATCTCATGCATATCACATAAGCAGTACTAACTATATAATACTAACAATACTAATAAACTAACTAACAGTACTAATTGTACTAACACTACTAAGGATGAGACTAGTGAGATTCTTAAGAGATTTATAACAGAAATAGAAAACCAATTAAACCACAAGGTTAAAGTAATCAGGTGTGATAATGGGACAGAATTCAAAAACAGGGAAATAAATGAATTTTGTGGATTAAAAGGGATAAAAAGGGAATTTAGTGTTGCCAAAACACTACAACAAAATGAAGTTGCTGAGAGAAAGAACAGGACTCTGATTGAGGCAGCTAGGACTATGCTAGCAGACTCACTTTTATCTACTGTATTTTGGGCTGAAGCAGTTAATACAGCTTGTTATGTTCTAAATAGGGTTTTAGTGACCAAACCTCATAACAAGACACCCTATGAACTTATAATTGGCAGACCACCAAGCATAAGTTTCATGAGACCTTTTGGATGTCCTGTTACTATCCTAAATACCCTAGACCCTTTAGACAAATTTGATGGGAAGGCTGAAGAAGGGTTTTTAGTGGGGTACTCTGTAAATAGAAAAGCTTTCAGGGTATTTAATTCTCAAACCAGAAAAGTTAAAGAGAATCTGCATGTAAACTTTCTTGAAAATAAACCAAATGTTGTAGGACAAGGACCTAACTGGCCTTTTGATATTGATTCCTTAACAAATTCTATGAACTATCAACTAGTTACTGCAGGGAATCAAACTAACAAAAATGCAGGTCTACAATACAGGTTTGAAGAAAAGTGTTGATGCTAGACAATCTGAAGGAAAGAATGTGTCTACTCAACAATATATTGTGTTCCCATTATGGTCTTCTATCTCTTCAAGCTACAAGAGCTTAGATGAAACATATAAAAATGATATAGCTGATGATGCTGCTGGTGAAACTCCTGTACAAAAACCAGCAAGTGAGAATGAACAAGCCTTGAAGAATGTTCTTGATAAGATGATGGATCAAGAAAAGGAGGCTTCAGAGCAATCAGATGCTGTTAGAAAAGATTTTGAAGCACAATGCAACAGGGAGCTTCTTCAAGGGAAGGCTACTAAAGCCAGCAGTACTAACAGTTTTAATACTGTTATCACACCAGTTAATGTTGCTAGTGCACCAAGAACTTCAAATGATGCTGGACCATTATTTTTTCCTCTTGGTGGATCCTTTCCTCTTAATGTCAATGATCTTCCAGATGATTCTCTCATGCCTGATTTGGAGAATACTGATGAAGTTCAAAATACTGGCATTTTTGGCAGTGCTTATGATGATGATGATTTGGACACTTATAATTCTCCTTATGCTGATCAAGTTATGGGTGCATAGGCTGATTTTAACAACATGGAACCTTCAACTGTTGTCAGTCCTATTCCCACAACTAGAGTACACTCTATTCATCCTAAAGATCAAATAATTGGAGATCCAAAGTCAGCAGTACAAACAAGGGGCATGACAAAGAAGAGTTCTAGAGAACATGCTATGATTAGCTGCATCCAAAAGCAGAGAATGTCAAATCATAAAACTGCTTATTTGCCAAAATTGCTTATTTGCCTGTTTCCTCTCTCAACAGTATCCTACAAAGATAGCTCAAACCCTTGATGATGAAAGTTGGGTTGAAGCAATGCAAGAAGAACTGCTTCAGTTCAAGATTCAGAAGGTTTGGACCCTAGTTGACTTAACTTATGGCAAGAAAGCTATTGGCACAAAGTGGGTGTATAGAAATAAGAAAGATGAAAGGGGTATAGTAGTCAGAAACAAAGCCAGGCTGGTAGCACAAAGATATAAACAAGAAGAAGGCATTGATTATGATGAGGTTTTTGCTCCTGTTGCCAGGATTGAAGCAATCAGGTTATTTTTGGCCTATGCATCATTCATGAATTTTATTCTATACCAGATGGATGTTAAAAGTGCCTTTCTCTATGGTACTATTGACAAGGAGGTATATGTTAGCCAACCTCCAGGTTTTGTGGATCCAGAATTTCTAAAAAAAAATTACAAAGTAGAGAAAGTCTTATATGGTCTACACCAAGCTCCCAGAGCTTGGTATGAGACTCTCTCTACCTATCTGCTGGACAATGGATTCTACAGAGGTCAAATGTTGGGAATTAAACACTACAGAGTTAGTACTGCCAAGCCAACAGTTAGTACTGTTAGAAGAAAATAGTTAGTAATGCTCAAGATTACAACTGTCAGTACTAAACTAGTCAGTTAGTACTGCTAGAGTAAGTTAGTTCTGTCAGTGATAACTTAAGACTGTTGAAGGACTTAAGACTGCTGGTTATAAAGTTACTACTGCTAGTTCATGATTACTGCTGCTGGTGAAAAAGTTAATGCTGTTAGTACAAGTTAATGCTGTTAGGCATAACTTAATGCTAATTGACTAAAGTTAATGATGATTAGTCAAACAGAAGACTGAAGTTAATGATGATTGAAGAGATTAATGCTGATTGAGAATTTGACTAAATACTTAGGAAAGTATTAAATACTTAGTCATTGTATTTAATATATTTGACTAAATATTTAGGAAAGTATTGTAAGCCCATTAGGACTCCTTAATGTATAAAAGGAGATCCTTGGGCATCTAGTTTATGATCTCAATCATCTCATTATCATACACATACCTATACAGCATCTCATAGTCCTAGCTTCAAGGTTGTAACCCTAGTACTAAGATAGAGTACTCGTATTATTATCATTAATAATATTGAAGCGTTTTGTTACATCATTTGTTCTTTCATACTTACTGTTTCATTGATAATACTTCTAGAGTATTAAAGTGTAGATTCCGCATACACTTTGATATACAAACAAAGTTTCTACTATTGTTATTTTGGATTTATCCAAGATAACATACTCTTTACAAGGTAAAGAATCGATCAAGGATTGGGATCAACAAAATTAACAAGACTTTGTTCATAAAAAGAGTCAAGGATGATATTCTACTGGTACAAGTATATGTAGATGGCATCATCTTTGGTTCCACTAAAAAGTCTTTGTGTACAGATTTTGAGCAAATAATGCACAAAAGGTTCCAGATGAGTTCAATGGGAGAACTCACTTTCTTCTTGGGGTTACAAGTCAAGCAGAAAGAGGATGGGATCTTCATTAGTCAAGACAAGTATGTTGGTGAAATCTTGAAGAAATTTGGCTTTTCTAGTACAAGGACAACCAGTACTCCTATGGAAACCAACAAGGGTTTAACCAAAGATGAAGATGGTGAGCATATTGAAGTCCATTTATACAGGTCAATAATTGGGTCATTGATGTACCTTACATCCTCTAGACCAGATATTATGTTCTCCGTTTGTGCATGCTCAAGATTTCAAGTTCAACCAAAAGTTTCCTACTTGAATGCAGTAAAAAAGATCTTTAGATACCTAAAGGGTCGACTCAATTTGGGCCTTTGGTATCTTAAGGACTCTCCTTTTATATTGGAAGCTTTTTCAGACAGTGACTATGCAGGTGCCAGTTTGGACAGGAAATTCACAACAGGAGGTTGTCAATTTCTTGGTTCAAGGTTAATCTCTTAGCAATGTAAAAAGCAGACTGTCGTGGCTAATTCAACTACTGAAGCTGCATATATTGCTGCTTCTCACTGCTGTGGTCAAGTGCTTTGGATCCAAAATCAGATGTTGGATTATGGATACAAATTTATGCAGACAAAGATTCATGTTGACAATGAGAGTGCTATTTGTGTTGTCAAGAATCCTGTCTACCATTCTAAAACAAAGCATATAGAGATTCGACATCATTTCATTAGAGACTCCTATGAGAAGAGATTGGTAGAGATGGTCAAGATACACACTGATAATAATGTAGCTGATTTGCTCACTAAAGCTTTTGATGTGAGTAGATTTAATTTTCTGGTGGCAAGCATTTGTATGCTTAATCTGTAGCTGCATGATCTCAGAGGAGGTTAATGGTGTTTCAGTGCAGTGGATTATACACAAGTGCTATTTGGATTGAGTGGAATGAATTACAACTGGTATGTTATTTTGGTTAACAGTTCTTAATTTTTATTCATGGGCTATGCATAGATATGGATCCTCATGAATTCTCACATGTCTATCTAGATATTTCTAGTGTGCTTGTGATGAATAGTGGCATGTTATTGCATAGTTATTGGAGAACAAGTTAATATTGTCAGACTAATATTAGTACTGCTTGTTACCGTTAATATTGTTGGTGCGTAACCAAGCACCTGAGGGTGAAGGTTCAGCAACACCCCCTGAACCTTAACCCACACCCTCTACCTCACAACCAAAGTGAAGCATATTGAAAGTGAAAGTGATGAAGATTAAAAGTGAAGCATATTGGAATTTATGTTTATAAAAAAACGTAGGAAATGATCATGCAACTATAAAAGCTTGTCGCTATAAAATCATGTTGCTGTGCACGAGTACTCGTATACTGAAAGTATAAATAACCCAACGATGTATTTTTATAAGATGATCATAGCACATCTCAAGCGATATATAGTGTTACTTAATTTTGATGTCTAATGTATATAGTTTATCGAAAATAGACGCTATTATGAGGTAATCTATATGAAATGACTTGACACTTGATAGTATAGGTTTAGTTAACAAATTTATAGCAAGCTTACGAAAGCATATACATAGAACACGTTACATACTACTAAAACGATAACCATTGATGTTTAACAACATAGCAAAAAAGTTTAAATTAGCTAAAAAATTAATCTCAATTGCTTATTTCTTAAGGTGCCTAATCTTACTCCATATTTAATCATAACTTTAAGTCGATGTATTTATTAATACTCGCTTTCCTAATTTACTATTCATATTTTTTTTATCATTTTGATTTATGTAGCCTTGTTGTAACGGAAGCCAGTTAATAGAAAGATACAACACCTAAAATGAAGCTCGCTAACAAACACATGTTTGAGAATACTGCTATAAGAATCCTAGATTAATGCTAATGGGAATGTATTGCTTGTTTATAAGCACATCCTTATACATATAAATAAAACAACTCAATAACATAGGTTTTAAATATAAATTTAAACTGTGCAATACAAACAATCTAATTTTTGTTTTAAAATTAAAATAAAAAAAGTTTAATCATCTTTTTTTGCTAACTACAAATACTTGCTAAAAAAATAAGAATAGAGTTTGAAATATCAAAAGAACAAGAGAAATTGAAATATAAGAGGGAACAGGTTAGCTAGACCTAATCTCACACGCTTGAAGAGGAAAAACTTCAAGTTAAGTTCTAGATGTTATTCAATATTTGATATTGTTTCTTAAAACAATATTGTGAGCTTAAAATTTATATTAATATATTAACTTTAGTTTGAGCATTAGAACAATTTTTATAATTGTAAATGAGCTTTTGAGCTCGAGCTTGAGTTAATAAGCGAGCCTATCAAGCTCGATCTTTTATACGAGCCTAAAACAATCTTCTAATAGTACTATATAAAACTTAGTCTTAAACAAACAACAGAACCATAAGCTTTGATGCAGCATCAACAAAATTAAACATTT